>APFE030392177.1:133102-170932 GCA_000404065.3 Pinus taeda | reverse complement strand
TTTTATTGCCAAATTTCAATTTCTCCACTTATAAACCCAAACGTATAGCAAAACAAAAGCAAGAGTGTGAAAAACCAATTTCTAAACAAAGGAGGATGCCTTGTGTTGCTTCTTGCATTGGTGAATGCGATCCAATTTCTAAACAAAGGAGGATGCCCTGTGTTGCTTCTTGCATTGGTAGCCCTTTGTTGCTTCTTGCATTAGTGATGGTATTGCGTTGGTGATGGGAGGTGGGAGGTGATGGGAGATGACACATTGGTGATGGTGGACTATTATAAATACAATCTTATTTTTTTAATACAAGGTCTTTTAAAATAAAATATATAATGAAAATAACTATTTTTAAAACAAAATTTATTTTCCAATTTTGAAATTCCATGAACATATCAACCAACACTCATAAATATATTCTATCTTTCATCATCTTAATGAAGAATCTAAAAAGTTCTCCAATAATATATAGAAATAAATTCTCAAGTGAAGTAGGTTATTTAAAACATTTGAATTTTACAATGAACAATCAACCACTACAAAACTAATAAAATATTAGTAAAAATATATTCGATCTTTCATCCTCTCAGTAAACCTAAAAAGTTCTCTAATAGTATATATTAATAAAGTCTCAAAATAACCTAAAAAGTTCTCTAATAATATATACAAATAAAGTCTCAAATAAAGTAGGTTATTTAAGACATTTCTCCACTATTGCACATTTTTTTTAATTCATTATGTGTCCATCGCATACATTACAACCAAGTTTCTATTTCATTAGGGTAGTGGAATAAAACTAACTTCATTATGAGTGGTGCTTTTAAAAACCTATAAAGTAACTCGGTACAATACTATGTTTGTATATAATTATTAAATTTACGAGAATGAATATGTTTCTACTTTATTGAGCACCTCGTGGATTATTTATCATCAATTCAAATAGATTTGTATTCAATACTTATCATATTATTAGGTGTGAGGAGACGTGCAAAGGAAACTTTGTAAGGAAATGACATAGGAACTAGTCTTATAGAAGACGAGAGTACTTTATAAGGAGATGGGAGATAGGGGTGTCCTACCTACCTAAGTAAATGTCTAAACCAAATTTGGTGTGATCCTTTGCAATGGTGTGGCCAATTAAGCGAGGGGGAATTGTACCAAACCTAACCATTTCACATTCACCATTGTTCTCTCCACATGTGCTAATTTGGTAGATCAATAACATGGCAAGGAGTCCACCATGACATAATTTCTAGTGGATTGCAGTGTAATGCCATTGTGGGGAGCGCTCTTGTAAATATGTATACTAAATGTGGATACATAGAGAATTCACAAGTATTTCACATATTTATCATCAGTTCAAATATATTTGTATTCAATGCTTATCATATTATTAGGTGTGAGGAGACGTGCAAAGGAAACACTATAAGGAAATGACATAGGAACTAGTCTTATAGAAGACGAGAGTACTTTATAAGGAGATGGGAGATAGGGGCATCCTACCTACCTAAGTAAATTTCTAAACCAAATGTGGTGTGATCCTTTGCAATGGTGTGGCCAATTAAGCGAGGCGGGGAATTGTACCAAACCTAACCATTTCACATTCACCATTGTTCTCTCCACATGTGCTAATTTGGTAGATCAATAACATGGCAAGGAGTCCACCATGACATAATTTCTAGTGGATTGCAGTGTAATGCCATTGTAGGGAGTGCTCTTGTAAATATGCATACTAAATGTGGATACATAGAGAATGCACAAGTATTTCACAAAGTTCCTGAACAAAATGTAGTATCTTGGAATGTTAT
The DNA here is from genome assembly GCA_000404065.3 of Pinus taeda. Taxonomy (NCBI): domain Eukaryota; kingdom Viridiplantae; phylum Streptophyta; class Pinopsida; order Pinales; family Pinaceae; genus Pinus; species Pinus taeda. The sequence continues at coordinate 169,133 of APFE030392177.1, read as the reverse complement.
GATATTAGGGTATGTAGAGGATGGGAACGTAGAAGAGGCCATGAAATTTTTTCTTCAAATGGTTTCATGGACTACAATACTTGATGGATATGTGCATAAGGGGTATCTTGATAAGGCTATGGAGATATTTTTGCAGATGCCTAAAAAAATCCCACATTCATAGAATTCATTGATTGCAAGGTATGCTCAACATGGACATTTTAGAGAAGACCATAAGCTCTTTGATGAAATTCTTGAACGAAAGCTGATATCACAAAATTCAATGATTGCAGAATATACACATGGAATTCAATGATTGCAAAATATACACATGGGGAATTTTGATGAAGCTTTGAGGCTCTTACAATTTATGCAATTACGAGGAGTGAAGCCAAAACCCATCATCTATGAAGCAATGATAACTAGTAAAAACATGTTATAGGTTAGCTAAAGGTGATATCATGGAGCTCAATGATTGCAGAATATAAACAAGGGGCATTTTGATGAAGCTCTGAGGCTCTTACCATCTATGCAATTATCAGGAGTGAAGCCAAACTCCATCACCTTCATGAGTATTTTATCAACTTGTTTACATTTTCTGCTTTCACAACATGGTGAAAAGGTTATGAATATATTATTAAGAATGGAATTACCAATATGCATCATAGTTTACCCAACAACATTTATTAGAAGACACCTATTCTGTACACTAGGGTTTTTTAAGAAAATGAAGTGTGGTTCTTAGTATAATGCAATACCAACACTGCAAATAGCTTACCAGGTATCTTTCTTCAAGAGTGTTCAAGAGACACATAGGAGAGATTTGGTTGTCACTATAAAAATATCTTTCTATAAATTTAGGCAATGCTTTTACCATAAAAGATTTGATTATGATATATTTCTTAAGAGTCTTCAAGAGACACACAACAGATATTTGGTTGTCACTATAAAATTATATTTCTATAACTTTAGGCAATGCTTTTACCATAAAAGATTTAATTATGTAAGTTTCCACATTGTGAGAGAGAATTGCAACATTTAGAAATGAAAATATTTTACACATCCTTGCAATCCTATTCCAGCGGATCAGAACAAAATTCATTCCAATGGATGAAAATAAGCCACTCAAAAAACATATTTTTCTATTTGTAATGATACGAATTTGTAAATCCAAGGCCATTGCAACGCTCTAAATAATTATTTTCCATTTGTAAACATAAGAATTTATAAATCTAAGAACAAAATTCATTCCAATGGATGAAAATAAGCGACTCAAAAAACATATTTTGCTATAGTTCTCTTTGTCAGTAAATGCGGTTGGAGTGAGACCAATAGAGCAATGGGCCTCACGTTTATCCAATGTAATATTTTGACAAATTAGTATAAAAATTTGACCAACCAAAAAAAATAGTTATAAACCAAGAACAGTTTGAGGATTATAGTTGTTAAACTTTAAGCACATCATAACAAAAAAACCCTTGTGGCAAATGATTTTTTTTTGCAGAATCCATTATGGTGGCTAGTCCAAAGGGGGATTCTTGCCAGGATGATATTACTACATTTCAAGCATTAGTGGCCTCTCATGGGAAGAAATGATGGTCAAAGGAAACATAATCAATATTTGTTAAGAAGGCTGACAACATACCCCTTGTTGCCCTAACCATTGGATTCCATTTAACATCTTTGGCATTGATGAATCAAGCAATGGTGGTGAAGTTTACAAGAATGGTGTCATAAAATTGATGGAGGAGTGGATATAAAAATCAATTATATAAAAATCAATATTTACAATAACATTTTCCTCTCGGTTATATTTTCATATCAATCTATTTATATATAACATCAATATTATTTATATGACATTAAAAAAATTCAAAAAATAATAAAACATATTATTTGTAACTATATATATTATCAAGATTCTAATAAAATTATATTTATCTAATATTTATATAAATATAAATGATATTATTGAAAACCAAATAAATTTATTTTAATTTTAAATTTCTCAGATACTTCAAAAATTAAATTCAATGGAGTGAAAATATTTTGAATTTTTTTTTGCATTCAATCCTAATATGCGCTCTCATTGTTCCAAATTGCTATCCTGACAAAAAAATCACAAGGACCATTTATTCTAAACACTTTAGGCATTAATAACATATTAATAAGATATTCTGGCGACCAACGTGTTGATGCAGCTTTCGTTGAGAGTTGCATTATAGTGGAATTCTACACTTATTTATTTGGTTGAGAGTTTTCCTGCAAACTTGGTGTTCAAAATTAGAATTTGTAAATGCCTTGTTTTTTAAAGGCAATTTTTATTTTAAATTTGGTAAAATAAATGTAAGAAGAATGTTTAAAATGTATTTATAAATGAATCTAACATTTTCGACCAATTTTGAATAGGCAAATTACGTAAATTTGTAATTTTAACCTCTATCTTCGATACATTTCAGATAAATTTGACTGAAAAATACACGGAGAAGTTACAAAACTTAAAATAACTAGACCAAAGTTTTTATTCCTTTCACGATGATATGGAATTGGATTTTATATCATAGTTATCGAAATTCCGCCAAATTGACCAAAGATTCGATTGACACATTAATAAGCGATTTCGAATTCGGTACGGAGTATAGGGTCGATCACATATTCACTGCCTTCTTTCGCCTGAATGCCCTGATATGCACCATTCTGTGTGGCGTGTTTAGCCGACTCCGTAAAAAAATAGGCAGAGGGTCATCATGGACAGTGCAAACAAGCAGGCAAGGTTAATCTGTCTTCGAGGTAGGATCCGTAGGCTGTGGGATGTGGGTGATATTGGCCATCAGATTGAAAACAAAAAAAAACCAGTGAATCAGCCCTTTCACAAACCATCCCTATTTCGTTCGTAGTACCCATTTGAAACCCCATGTTACTGGAGTTGTATGATAGGTAGTGTAATTTGGAAGAAATGGTTATGAAACAGAAACTTGACATAAGAACGTACACTGTTTCGTGGGGATTTCTTTGTGTGTGGGTATTGCCTTTGTTGATTTCTTTTTCCTTAGACCTAAGCCTTTGTGTATTCACGTTTAAATATCTAAGAAGCATGCAAACGTGTTATTAAAAAATTAAAACTTAGAATGGGGTTATACGCAAAGAAATAATTGCAGATTTGAGTAGGAATAGCAGGTAATCCATCTAGCGATATAAATAATAAAGCGAAATCATATAACCTTATGCTTCTTGTTACTACTTTGGTTCATAGCTTTAGATCATTTACATAGAGATCATGGCACTTACATTTCATGGCTCGAGATCAGGGCAGGGCATTTACGTAGAGATCAGGGCAGGCATTTCTCAGCTTTTTCCCAAGGTACCTTGACCAAGCTTTGGCCTCAACGCGTTAATGTTGCTATGTCATTTACTGTACTGTAGTCGAGCGCAGAGTCGATTCCATCACCTCGAATTATTGTAACGAATTGAGCAAAATATATAGTAGTCTAAAAATGATTAATTTTTCTATTTCATCTCGATCTTTATCAATGTCAGACAGTGGCATATCTGTTAATCCCTCTGAAATCTTGAAGCCTAGAGTACTGAAATTCGGTATTGCAGTTGTACTGTAATTCGAGCACAGAGTCGAGCAAAGTGAAGATGGTCCGTTAGTAAAGGGACAGGTATCATAGCTCCAAACTGCATCGTAATCGTCGGAGGCAGTTAGTGCCTGATTTTTTCTGGAGTTTCCATGGTTTGTGATGATCCAACGACGTAAAGGTTTTTAATCATCTAACATAAAGATCGATGCCTCACAACCAGACACGATGACACTTGAGGGAATTGAAAGGGACAGGTACCATACTTCTAAACTGCATCGTAATCATCGGAGTCAGTTAGTGCTTCGTTCTTGCCGCAGTTTCCATGGCTTGCGATGATCCAACCCAACAATGTAAAAGTTTTTAATCCTATAACATAAAGATCGATGCATCACAACAGGACACGGACACGTTGACACTTGAGGAAATTGATCTCAGAGGGAAACACCTTAGGGCGTAAATATAAAACCACCTTTGAAGGTTCCAGATATATAACTGTGTTTCAGTGAAGCCAAACCACTACAAATTTTTCCGTTTTACAAATCAACGGAAATTTAAGTTCGTTTTTCGGCCATGGAATCCTGTCGAGCGAAAGTTTCATATGCGTAAAATACAAAATCTACTCTTATTATTCATATACTAAACTTTTTTTCCTGATCCAATTTTTACAATTCGTCATTCTTTCGGTTGCCGTCACCGGATTCGATACTGATAACCTTTACTTCACCACGCTTTTTGTCCACTTTCGGTACATTCACCACCAGCACACCGTTCTCCAAGATCGCTTTGATGCCTTCCATGTCGCCGTCCGTCAACCGGAACTGCCGGATAAATTTCCCGACCACTCGCTCCTCCCGGTGCTAGTGTTCGGATTTATCAGTCTTCTCCACTTGTTGTTCCCCACTCACGGTAAGCACACCGCTCTTGAAATCAATCTTAATGTTCTCCTTCTTTATGCCTGTAAGCAGACATCTAACTTTCAATTTTCCCTCCTGGTTAAGATCAAACCCTCACAGTTTTGAAAATGTAAAAATATCACGAGTTAATGTTTAATATTATCATCAGATCATTTAAATTTTGAAAATTTATAGATCGCATTTTACTAGAAGTACCTAGCATGTCTGTTTTGGAAAATTTCACTTCCTATTTTTAGGATCAACTCCTACAAAGCATATAAGATTCGTAAAATTTAGATATAAAATGTGACAGATGCCTAATTTGGAGCATTTAAGATTGGGAAATTTTAGTTATAAAATGTGACACACAGCTATTTTGAAAATTCCAACGGCATCAAATCTTTATATTAAAAATTCGATTGATGATTCATATCCTTTAAATTAAATTTTGACAAAACGTTACCAGGAACACCAATCTTGATAATGTGAGACTCAGGAGTCTCCTTCCAGTCCACTCTGGCTAACGAAACCTAGTCGATGTCTCCACTGAGAGCTGAGAGAGGTTTTTCTTCTAAGATGTGAAAAGGATCCCGCCAAATGTCATTCCAGGGGCTCCAAGCGCGCTCTAAAATGTTCGGCAGAAAGCCTTGACAAGCGACTGCCGTCGACAACATCAGTAACAAAATACATACCGGAAAGCATTTTGAAACCGCCACATTTCACCAAGTCAGCTCAAAAACGCTATTGTTCCCAGCGTAAAGGCCTAGACTGTCAAACTTCGTATGCCAAAACCGGCCAAATGAAATACTTGATAGACAAAATAAAAAATAAATCAATGTTCACAAACTTGAAAACATTCACCGCAGAGATAAGAGCGTTACCTAGGAATTTATAGTGTTTAGATGGGAACGTTGGAGAAAGCTCTCGGTGCTTCGAAACAAATGTACAGAAAAAGACTTAAAATGCAAATGATGTTTCAAGCCAGAAACGCAGCACGCCAGCACCGCAAGAACCAGAGTGAAGAAACAGAGCGCCACAGCACCCCAAGGCACCTTGCCTATTGTTCGACATCTTCCGGGTTCTATATCCATGTTGCCAGCGAATGCCATAATATATATAAAATGCCTGTTCAGTTTCCATTCCGCCCGTGTCTCTTCCCTTTGCCATTGATCTAATGCCTGAAATTTGTTTAATCGTCTAACATGTAATCGTATGGTGTACAAAATGACAAGTAGGCAATGAGGGAAGTTGATTTCAGATGGAAACGCCTTACGACGTAAAAATTGGAAACATTATCTAGTAGGAAAGCAAACAATCATCTCCATAGATCACTAGCTTTTATAGTACATCTAGGATCAAAGTTATAAAAAGCTAGGAGTTACAAATTAGTGGGGTTCTTATTGTAATTTAATTTAGTGATCAAGTATAATAATGTTAGAAAAAACAAGATTCCCAACATGCTTTAAGGGACACCCACATTAATTATTAAAACTTTGGGAGCATTGATGCACATGGAGCCTTTCACCCACGAAACGTATAAAAAGACATATATAGAGGATGAGGACTTCAAGGAGGTGTCTCAATAGTTATAGAGGTAGATTTATATAAATAATGGATATATCAAAATTGACTATCATCCCTAAAATGGGTTACTCAATAGTATTGAAAATTTATTTCTTCCAACAATTGTATCAAATTGGAGGGGCTCATATATTGAATGCCATCAAGAATTTTAGTGTGGGAAAGATTGTGGAAAAATTGTAGAGGTATGTGCACTAGCCAAAATTGAAATAATATGTATTTATCTTCATAATAGGGTGTATGATTTGTTATACTATAAATTCTAGTAATAAGAAATATGTTACCATCCCTTACCTATACCAACTCATCCTTGAGAAATAATTTCCATTGAATTTGTAGGAGGTTTATGAACAATGAGAAAGGGACATGACTACCTATTCATGAATCAATGGGAAAGAATCAACAAATTTGTTCTTTGGATAGTTATGGGTGCACTTTGGGATACTAAGGAGCGTGGTTTCAAATATTGAACTATATTTCTTTGCATTTTCTAGAATACATAATGGGAGAATATGGCCACAAATATGAAGAGGTATATAGGATTTCATCCATGAAAGGATGGTCAAATAGAAGTAATCAACATGAACTTGGTGAAACTTTTATTAGTCGATAATCAAAAGCCTATGAAAACATGGGATGAAAATTTAGTATACATATAACTCTCCTATAATAGAGTAGTCCACACTTTTATTGGCAAGCCCCTATTTGGAACATGTTTTGCGTATTTTCCAATTTCTCCTTTGTATATTGCATATGAACAATGAGGATTGAGGGAGGGTATTATGTAGATGATTTAATGGTAGAGAAATTCAATGAGATCAAGAAGATCTATATACAAGTACAAGACGCACTAAACAAGTCACATTGAAAGTACAAGGCCTAACATGATCAACATAGAATATATAAGTTATTCAAAGTTGGAGATAGATTATGGTTAGAGTTGAACAAGGAGAAATTTTAGGGTCATGGTAAGAAATTAAGGATCTACAATATGTCCATTTCTAAATATTACAAGAGGTGGAAGATAATTCTGACAAACTCATTCTACCCCTATACAAATTTATTTACTTAGTGGTGAATGTGGAAAATATGAAACTCTATGAGCCATCTATGTTGGACAAAAAAGAGGAGAGGGTCCTACATTCAATAGAGGAATTAGCTATAGATGCTTAGGTGGAGGCTAGAAGAAAGGGGTATGATATTGGATGGTGTGAAGGAACATATATTTCCTCACATAATAGGAAATTGTAGAACACAATAGATATGGGTGTACCTAACCAATGTTTGTCGGAGCATGAACAAAAATAAGAAGATGGTGCTATGAGAAAAAATAAATAAAATTCATATGGAAAAAGAAAAGCCAATAACATCCTATATGACTAATATAGAAGCCTTGTGATGACTTATTAGTTAATGGGGAGGAAATGAATGATTCATAGGTTGTGAAAATAGGTATGAAAGGATGCATTAGGCATTGGACGACCTTTGTTGAGGGGATGCTTTCTTGAAAACAATTTCTTGATTGTGGCCATTTACGGGATGACATCATCCACAAGGAGATTGAAGAGAATCCATTGAACATGGATAGTGAAGGAGAGGTGGTGGGGAAGAAAAAAAATATCTTTCTACACAATAAAAAAAGGGCAAGAGGAAGGCCATGCAAAACTAGGGTGGAGGGATATTTTCTCAAGGTAAAAATGAGAATGACGTGAGAAAAGTAAAATTCTTTGTAGGTAATAAATATAATCCCTTTTCTATACAATGCCAAAATAAGAAGAATGGAAACGGAAAGATATCTACAGTATCCTTAACACATATGGATGAGTTGGCTAAGAAGTCTGATAAGAACATTTAATTGGTGTCATGTATTTATAGAACTATTACAAGTGGGGTTTTGCTTTTCAACAGTAGAGCATCATGTCACATGATATCTAAAAATATTTTCACTAACATGGCCAAAGAGCCTAGAGACCTACATGTGGAGCTTGGAGATAATACCAAGTATGCTATAGAGTATGTTGGCAGCATTGGTTTTATATGCTATCAAGAAGTGTCATGGAGGTGAATCAAATGATGTTTATATTGGGGTTGTAAAATAATATCCCATCAATTTTTTTCCATGGAGGAAAGAGGACTAGAGGTTAGCTTTAGGAAAGGTGAACTAGTTGTTTGACTGAAAGGAGCTGATCCTTGATGGAGGATGGTAATTTTGAGTAGGGATAACAAGTTATATATTTTGAGAGAACATATTGTGAAGGCTCTCATATATGAGAGTGACAACCATTGTGTCTTAAAAGAGGTTGGGTAATATATAGTACAAGGCTCCTCCAATGTTAGAGACAATGGTTACAAGTTTTCAAAAGATTAAGGTGGAGAAAGGGGGAATGTTCAAAAGGTGTGTGCTTGGAGATAATGCTAAGGAAATATTTTCTCATAGTGAGACCATGTAAAAGAGGATACTGGACTTGGTGCATTCAAATATATGTCATCCTATGTGAGTGGAATCAACCATAGTGTATTGTTACTTTGTGACATTCATAGATGACAATTCAAGGAAGACATGGATCTATTTCCTAAAGACCAAGCGTGAGGACTTTGGTCAGTTTCATGAGTTCAAAGCTCTCATAGAGAACTGGACTAGGAAGAAGATTAAGGTAGTATGATCTAATAATAGGGGAAAGCATATGTCTAATGAGTTTTAAGATTTTTGCAAGGATTTACGGATAAAGAAGGAACTCACACTTCCTTACAATCCTTAGTGGAATGGGGTTTTGAAGAGGAAGAATAGGACCACAGTGGGAGTAGCAAAGGAAATTATATATGATCAAGAATTTCATATGTTTTTTTGGGGAAGGCTTGCAATAAACCTATGTTTTTTTAGAACATGGGTCTTCATAGAGTATTGGAGGACATGACTATTGAGGAAATTCTCACAGGAGTGAAACTAAATATGAGCCATCTGTGGATATTCAGTACTCTATCATATATACACATTCCTAGAGATGAGAGGACTAAGTTGGATACCTAATAAAATAAGGGAATTCATTTTTGTTGTAGTCAGGACTATACGTCCAACAAATTATACATTCTATGATAGGGGAGATTTATCATCATTCAAGATGTTAGATTTGAGAAGGTAAGGACCTTTATGAGGTATCATGAGAGGGAGTTAACATAGGTAGAGGATTTAGAGTGAGAGGCTAAAAATGTTGAACAAGGGGTGGAAACACCACTAATAGGGATGTACCCCATAGATATAGAGCGTATACATGCAGGTTCTGTTCTTTCAAGTAGCATATACAAAAGAAAGGATTGATGTCCAATAGATCACTGATCTATCATATCAGTATTTCTGATTTATTGTTGCTGCTATTTTACTGTTGTCTGCTAATGAAGTCTTCTTAGATATGAATGTAAATCTGAATGCATAAGGAGGTTGATATTTGATTGATTTTATAAGTGAGAAGAAGTATTTTATGTTACCTTCCTGTGTAAAGTTTTGTAAGTTGACAGTAGATGTTCAGTACACTACTGGTTGGTACAGTTTGTGATTCATAAATTTTATGGTTCAGAATCTTTAGAGGTATAGATAGGTTGGGCTGAAGTAAGTAGCATATACACACAAGTTTTTCTTCGTTGAAGTAGCATATACAGTCTGAAACATGAATTTTTATGGATTCAGTTGGTTTTGAATTTTGATATAGGTTTCTGGGTTTGAAACAATGTTATGATGAAAGTGATCTAATTGTTTCAGATTAACTGCATGTTGGTTGATGAAGTTTGAGTTTCTAAATTTCTAATGGGTGATTCATGAGTCAAGGTATTCATATGTCTTCATATGTCCCAGGAGTATCCAATCTAAAAATTCATGAAATGTGGAACCTGGTGGAAGAGTGGATTTTTCTATAGGCTAGAACCTATATACTAGTAAACATATTGGCTAGTACAAGAGCTAGAGGGTTGTAGCTCCCTTCTAGTAGAAGCTGGGGAACAAGAGAAGATTGTAACCTTCTGCAAGTAGAATCCTATGTACTAGTATGAGTCTACACCAGCACAACATTCTAGATATATTTTCTTATTATTAAAAGAAGACAGAGATGATAGTAGCAGGTGGTTTTCACCCACATTGGGATTCCACCTTAAATCTTGGTGTTCATCTGTATTGGTTATGTCTAATGGTTTATTATGTTTATACTGCACATGGTTACCTTTTAATGATTGATGAACTACTGATGCACTAATTAAAGATCAAAATATGATAAATTAACTAGATCATAATTTTACTGCATAAACGTTAGTTGCCTGAAAGAGAGTTGTTTGTACACGCTAGTTCCTCTCTCTGAAGTAGCATATATAAATCTAACTATGAAAAAGGAAAATTCTTGATCTGATAATACTAATTCAGCCCCTTTCTCAGTATTATTTCCAACACATTTGGTTTCTTATGGCTAAAGTAGATTGGAAAAGGAAATGGAAGAGGCTTTGGAAAGGAATGAGGCATTTACTTGCATTTATTTATGAAAATAATGAAAATTAGGAGAAAAGGGAGGTGAAAGGTTACAAGTTTCATGTGCGGAGAAAAATTAAGGAAAATAATGGAAAATGAATAAAATAGAGGCCTCATTCATAAAATTTCTTGTGAGGATGAGTTGGTAACCATTTCGTCATTTCAGTTTTGTACCTCTCTCATTATTCTCTTTCCCTCTCATACTTTTGGATACTTAGAGTTTTCTTGGAGCACTCTTGGAGAGTGTGGCATACCTTGATTTTTGGAGAAAGGATGAAAGGGGAGGAAGAAAGTGCAAGAGGACATTGGGATCAACAACTACAATATTTTTTCTTGTAGGTACCGAGTTGTGTGTATTCTTTCCTTACTATTCTTACCATGCATGTGATATATTGGTCATCATTTGTCACAGGCATGGATGATTGCCTAGATTGATAGTGGATTTCCTAGCCTTTCCATTTCCTGGATAACCATGAAGATTGTGGGTTTATTCTCCTTGTTTTCTTTTATTGGTTGTCATGTTTTCTTATCTTGGGTTGAGTTATTAGTTTCTGGAAGCCCTGGTTGGATAAACACTTTGGAATACATGTAACAGCTCGAGTTGATTTACTAGTCCTGGAAGCTTTGGTTGGACAAACGCTCTCAAATCCCTTCGACAACTATCAGTTGAGTTACTAGTCTTTGAAGGCTTGGTTGGAACAATCTCTCTTGAAGCACTGGAAGGCTTGGATAATGAGAAATTTGATGATGGGTTTGTGACGTTCGACCCTAAGGTGGAATCATTGTTTGATGGGTTGAGGTGGATGCCTTGTCGAAGCCCTAGATGGTTTTGGATTTTGCATGATCAATATGAGGTTATTTCTCCTTATATTTTTGTGAGTATTATATTGGTTTATTTGTGGATCACATGGTTGTGATTTAATTGTTATTTCTATTGCTATTATGCTAGTTATATATGTTTTATGAAAAAAGCTATGGATGGCTCTCATCACATTTTTATTGGTCAATGAATGAACAATGTATGTATGACCTAAGGGAGGAAATGACAGTTCATGTGTTGGTAATGGTCTTTAGCAATTCTCAGCTAAGTATGAGAGCCCTATTCTCATATCTATTATTTACACCTATAGATTACATATACATGATATTTTTAACGAAATTCATGTCATGGGTAGTAGGGGTCTAGTCATGCTCTTATTCAAGTGATTGCATTTGTACTATCATTTCTCTATTATTTTAATCTTTTGAATATTTCATTCAATTATGGGTAGTGACCTAGGCTCTGGGCCTAAAAAAGGGGCTCAAATCCTAAGAACATTGGCATAGACTATGAAAAATAGTCCCTAGATAGTGGCTTGTAGCCTTGTGAGAGCATCCATAGGTCCTTGGACACTAACATGCCCATAGCGGGAGGGCGTCTAGAGGTGAAGTAGTCCAAAATATTAGTGGTACCTAGGGGCTAGTTGGAATAAATGTTAGATTGGTTCATGAGGGTCCTAATGTTGATGTTGAATGTCTCTATGGTTTCTTCCCATTGGTTCCACTTCCTTAATGTGGCTTAGGAGGTTGAATCATATCATAGTGACCACTCGTCCCATGTTTACCCCAGTTCGACAATTGCTTGGATAGATGTGGGAGGAGGGTGTTATAGAGTGGTACAGAACATGGTTCACCCCTCAAACTAGATCAGTTGTGTGTTCTTCATGAATTCATGTCAGTTTCACATGTGTTCCTTATGGTTGTAGTATATGTTCTTGTTGCATTTGCATGGTGATGATCACGATTGTAGTGAAGTCACCATGTGAAGGTAGATGGTGTTATTGTCGAATCTGTCATCATGAGTGTATGGTTGTATACACAATTGTTATGCATGTCAGTGTCTATATCTTATTATGCATGCATCCTCATGGTTGTAGTTATGCATGTATAGTAAGTCAAACATGCATTGTGAGGTGATTGTATGCATTTTAGGTTATCATGATGTTGTTGGTTGTTATGATGTTGACATGTTGCCTGAGATAGTGTAGGAGATGCATATTATCAAAGTGATGTTGCAACATTGGACCTCGAGGTGAGAGAATGTCGTCATATAGGTTTGTATGTTGGGCATGTAGGTATGTAGGTTAAGGATTGTTATATGCATTATGGTTATGTGTATGCCTTTCATTCTATTGATGTTATGGTTACATGCATGATAGTTGCTAGTTGATTAGTGTAGTCATATGCACATGTGCTGGATAGTCATGAATGATAGTAACCTATGGTTGTACGCATTGCTATTGTTGTTTTATGTTAGATAAGTTGATTATTAGGTTATATGTTGTTGATGAGAATGATATATAACTTGTTTTTGTTATATTCTAATAACTTGATGACTAGGGTTATTACATTAATATATTGATGTTATGTGTATCATATTAATTTGAATTAGTCTATGCAAATGGTTAGGGCTATGAAATTTAGGTATGAGTTAATAGGTTGTGATATTATGTACTACTAATCTAGACTCACCATGCATATGTGATTGTTATACATGAATGAAAATTTTTTATGACTTAATGATGTGAACATGTTAGCTAGTGATTATTATGGATATCATGACCTTATTTATGGTTCACTTGATATGTTGTAAGTTTTATTGGGATAATATAGATTGATTGTGAAGACAAGATATTCTAGCCTAAGATATATTAAGGTGCCAGTTTTATTATGTCGTATATTTTCTACTTAACTACTTAATTATGTCCTTTATTTGGTGTTTCACTATTTGGTGTCTATTGTGTAGTCTAGTTGATTTATCTAACACTGTGCATTTTTCACTTCTATTGAATGTTTGATTAATTGCATGATATGAGTATGTGTTCCAATGATCTTATTTTAAGATGATTGTACTAATACATATGTGTTCATACATTTGATATGTACTTAAGTGTATTAGTTGATAATTGTATCATTATGTCTAATGATTGTGAGTTGGCTATAGATTATGACATGATTGTTAATGTTGGTAAACATTGATTTCAAATTGAGAGATATGATTATCTTGATATTTGGAACGTGTGGTTGACATGGGTGAAGAGTTGTAGGAAGCATGCTTGGTATTAAAATGACAACGTAATAATTGATGTGTTTATATAACTAATAGTTGGGTGATGTGACAGGGCATAGAAACACTCAGTTGCAACAAGGAAATGCTCAAAGAAAGGAATTGCACGAGAATTATTTTGGCTATGTTTGGAAACCATAAATTCAAAGGAAGGAGTGATTTCATATAGGAATTCTTCTTAACCTTAATCTTCTCTCACATTATGTGGATATGTGTTAGATCCATGAACTTGTATTTGACAAGTATATTAGATGGTCTCTAGTTACAAGTGGATCTATCAAGGGAATTGGAGTCCCTTGAGAGAAGGTGTGGATTTGTTCAGTTGTAGGCAAATTAAGGTAAGCAGTGTATTGTTATGTTTACTTAAGAACTAATAATTATGTGGTTATCGAATTATGATGTGAGGGATTGCATGGAAAGTAATCGCCATGGAATCTTGAAGAAGTATCAAGTTGAGCTTTCCCTTGGAAACACTGGGAACCATGGAGATTGAGTCATGGTGTCTTTTGTTAGCCTTGTGTTTTTTGAGTCATGGTGTCTTTTGATTGTGGTTTTTTTTGCATGTAGTGTATGACCATACCAATTTTTTTATGGTGTTATATTTTTATTGATTCTCATGGTTTTCATGGAATTGTCTGGGAAAGAAGAAAGTTGGTGGAGCTCGGAGAGAGTTGAATGAAATCCAGTAGGCAAGGTAAGACTCGAATGAAGTTAGTTCATGTATAAAGGAAGTTGAAGGCAAGAGCTTGACAACCTGTTGGGATGGTTGGGTCCATTGATGTGAATGGATGGTGACGAGATAGTAAAGGGAAATGAATCAAGAAAGCTGAAGTAAATGGATCTGAGGCACAAGATTCCTCAGCTACATTGGTAACTGTTGTTCTCAATGTTTTTCATGTGTTGATGAATAAAGGGAGTTCATTTAACCTTGACCTTATGATATCTAGTAATTATGTTGTGATCATGATTATATGGATGTCTATATACATATACATGTATGTATCTATGTATGTCATGTCTCACAAGGCAATCATGGATCATGATTGTTTTTATGCTAATGTTCATATGTATATATGTATCATGTATGTCGTTTCTTGATAATATCATGATTGTTTAATGCTAATAACTATATGTATATATATGTATGTATGTATGTTACTGTATGATAATGTAACATCCCCTCCCAGGTCCACCAAAACAAAGCATGAAAGCCTGGGTAAACATGAGAAGAGAGGCTACTATGATTATATTCGACCTCCTATGTCACCTTAAGGAAGTGAAATCGATGGAACATCACTTATAGTCATCCAACATCATCAATAGACCCCTCAGGAGAAAATTCAACCACTAAGACAGCGTGTCCCTAGGTTCCACTTCTATTCTATAGCTCTTATGTCATAGTCACTCTCATGATATGGGAAAGGGAGTGACCAAAAACCTAAATTCATTCTCACAAGCTTGCCTGCCAACAACTATGGTTTAAAATTGGAAATTATGTGCCAACGAACCCAGGATATAAACCACTTTTCTAGCATAGAATCCTAGCCCCTGTGCAAAAATTGTTGTAGCATTCATAAATCATTAAAAAAATGATAACCATGTTGATCAATCAAAACCACCCTCAAGACTAGGCCTCAACCTCTGCAACCTAGACTAAAATTATATCAAACATTTGGCATCAATGCAAGCTACAGGTCTATGATACAAGATAGATCATAAATGACTAAAACAACTTATGAAACATAACTAGAAGGATCACCTCCTTCTCCATTAAAGAACTACATCATCAATTAGGCCTTGCATCCATCCATTTAATAGTTACAAGTAAATATATGAAATAACCATGACATGAAGCAGTCATTCAACCATGCTTAACCAACATAAAGTCATATAAATATGAGAGATATCAAAACCATTAAATCCACATATAAATTAGTACAAAAGTAAGAGAACTTTGCTTTTATTAATCATAGGAAAATATGACCAGGTTCAGGACTTCCACGTACCACCTAACCATAAACATGGCTGAACCAAATCCATCTTTTAGCTAGTAACCCCTGTGCCATATTCCAAGCATGAATGTGTGATCTCATAGAACAACCAAGGGAATCCAGAGGTTAAATGACCTCCACCCTCATCCAAACATGATCACACCAAAATTGTTGCTCTGATCAAAACCAAATCGAACTTGGAATGCCATCCCAAATCCGTCAGTATCCTTAAGGAATTTTTTCTCCTTGTTTCTCAAGCTTTACCACAATCCAAACCTAGATCACTAGGCCCTAAACCAAGACTACTCCCTTAAGCTTTACCGTGTATCCAACCAAGACCAGCCAAGGGATTCATAGCCCTTTGGAAAGAACCTTGAGACCACCTCTGCCCCAAATTCTGAAATCAATCCAGCAATTCTAAAGTTCCAAAATCAAAATAAGCATCCCAACATACTATGATATCTAGGAAAAGGCTAGACTAGGCTAAAAATCATTGTCATAACTTAGCAAAACCATGCGACTGACAACAAGAGAACAATACACTAACATGCAAACCAAACCAAATAGGAAATTAAACATGAAAAATGTTACCTGCAAGTATTCCTATTGAATTTTCTTTATCGTGTTCTTCCTTCCTTGATCCTTGATTTCCTTCCTTTCACTTTGCTTGTTTTTCCTTCCTTAATCAAAAGCTAGAGTGCTCCAAGAAAACTCTAAGTGACTAAGAGTGAGAGAGAGAAACAACAATGAGAGACGTCTAAAATTTTACTGATCAAGAGCTTGCCAACTAATCCTCAGAAGCCTTTTTATTAATGAGGCATGTAATTCCTTCATTTTCCATTATTTTCCTTCAATTTCCTCCTAACATGCAACCTGTGACCTTTTAGCTTCATTTTCTCCTATTTTCCTTTATTGTCATAAAAAAAGTGCCAAAAATGCCTTTTTTTCCTTTTCATGCTTTTTCCTTAGCCTTTGCTAATTTCGTGAGCGAAAACACACATCCAATGATTCCCAATAGGATATATTTTACCAACATTCAGCTTGGAATATCTGTCCCTTACCCGTGGTCCTATTTTTCCTTTATTTACTTTTGTTACAAGAACTTTTCACAATGGTTGTTATAATCAAGAATCATTCTTATGAGTGAATGACTGCATACGTAGGTGAATCACATGAAGAGGTTTCTGGTTTATGCATAATCAAGTGGGAAGATTAGTCTTGACAAATCTACAAGGTTAATATCATGTGGATATTAATTGATATTATGTTATTATTGTATGTTTATGTTATAGACAGGCTACACTGAGGGATACATCAGTGATATGAAAATAAATGTGATATGTGGCATGTTGGGACAAACATGGATAAGATACTCGAAGCAAGGTTGCTTGGTAACTACAGTGTGGTTTTGGATGTGTGGTACTATTGTTGTGCATATGTTGTATATGTTTTAAATGTTTCATGCGTGATGTTGTATGCATGCTATGTTTTTTATATATAGTGTGTGTACATGTTGTTTATGAAATGTTATTTATGGGGTGGAATAGATAGTGTTGTGTGAATATTTCATATGTAGTGTTGGGGATATATGGTGCTATGTACATGTTGGATATGAGGTGCTGTGTACATATTGCACAGTGCCCATGGCAGATATGTGATGTTGTTTGCATACGGTGTTGTGCACATGTTGGATAGGCAATGTTGTGTACATAGGGTGATATGTACATGTTGTATATGCAGTACATATGTTGTTTTGTACATGTTGTACATATGGTACTATGCACATATGGTGTTATGTGCATGATTGTACAAGTGGTGTTGTGAGCATGTGTTTTTGTGTACATGTTGTACATGTGCTGCTGTGTGCAGGTGGTGTTGTGTACATATCATGCATGTGATGTTGTGTACCTATGGTGTCATGTACATGTCATTCATGTGGTATTCTATACATTTGGTATTCTATACACATTGTACAGGAGGTGTAGTGTACATATGGCATTGTGTACACGTTCTGAAAGTTGTGTCATGTACTTGTGATGCTATGCACACATTGCCTAGGTGGTGCCATGTACATGTGATGTTGTGCACATGTCATGTGGGTGGTCCTTTGAACAGCTGGCATTGTGTATATGTTGTACATATGGTAGTAGTGTACATGAGATATTGTGTGTGTGTCGTACATGTTGTGTTGCCGGCATGCGATACTATGTATGTGCATTATGGAGTCATGGTATCATGACATATGTGTTCATTGTGTTGTACTCTATGTACGTACTTGTGTTTTATTGTACTCCAGGTGTAGGTACATGTATTGTGTGGCGTTGTACATCAGGTATAGATGTATGTTTTTATTTGGACACTTGGTGTACGTCTATGTATGTGTTGTGTTGTACAATGGGTGTAAGTGTATGTGTGGTATGCCAAGTTTGGCAGCATGTGTTACATGGGGTTGTATGTCATGTGTGGTTGTATGTGTTTGATGCACACTATGTGTATGTGCACATGGTTGATGAGAAGTCACTAGGTTTTTGCTTGGTGTGGCAACCGATCTTGTGTGTGCATATAAAGAACAAAGGGAGAAGTAAGGATCAACGAAGGATAGGTATCAATATTTTATTTCAGTTTTATTATGCATGTTATTTATGATTATGGTCTATGATGATTACGTGTGATCTATCATTTTAGTTTGTGATGGTTCCATGTCACTTATGATTTTTATTTATAATGGTTATGTTTTGAGCTAACCTGATGTGATATGTTTGTACATAATGATTTTAATGAACAACTAGTTTGACTTGTTGTGACACGAAGTAAACAAGATTGTAAGAGTACCTTATTGATGAGATACCAATGAGGTAATGATGTGAACTTATTTCAATTTATTTTAAATCTAATGGAGGTTACGTTCTTGTCATAGGAAAGAACAAAAATGTCTAGTTGGGTGGTTGAAACTGATTGTAAGAATTAGTAGCCAAAGCGAAAGAAGTTGGAACGAGTAGAAATATGTTGGTAAAGCATCTAGGAGCAGGGCCATTGTGGGACACCGGTACCCAATAATGTCCATTGATTTCCACGAACATGTTATGATTGGTATGATGGTTAAAAGACATGGATATTCCTTGTTTGTTGTATATCCAATGCAAGGAATCCTTGGCAAGGGATGGACTACCCAAGACGAGGGTGCCAACGGAACTTGGAAGGTGTGTGACTGCATGGAAGGGGTGACAAGATTTCCTGAGCGACTATGTAGAAGATAAGGGAGGTCGAGGATGGATTTGTTTTGGTCATTAGCATTGCTATATGGAATCAGATACACATTGGTATTGTGACTTGAAACAATGAGTTGGTAACTATTCAATCAGAGGACAAGTGGCGCAGGATTACAATGTTGTACATTCGATGTAGCTTTGACTTTCGCAGTGGATTATGGATTTCCTGGGAAAGAGGTGAATCCTAGTATTACTTTGAGGGTGGAGGTGTGAGCCTTTTTGCAGAAGCATTCATCGTATTTGTTTATTTGTTGGCTGAGAAAATGTGCATATGTGTGTATTATTGTAAATATTGTATCGAGATGGATTTATAAAGCTCCAGAAACAGTTATTATTTCTAGGGTGTAGAAAATGTGTATGTGTGTATACGTGGTTATTATTGTAAATATCACAACGTTAGGACCCAAAACTACTAGGGTAACCCCTTATTGTTATTAGTACAACCCCCCTATTATATTGATGTACCCATGTAGTGCCCATATTGTTACTATTGTGCCCCATAAAAGCCCACTATTGTTATTATTGTGCCCTTACATTATTATAGTTATGTCGGCTCTGATTATATTATGACCCCTTAGACTCCTATATATAGAAAGGAGATCTTTTCATTTGTATTATCCAGGAAATTTTCATTTCTGTAATGTAAAGAAGGTTGCCCCCTCAAAGAGGCTAAATTCTAAGGCATTGATCTCTCTTTTCTATCCTTTTGTGAGTTGGTTTCATAACATTTGGTATCAGAGCTTTGGATTCTAGGGTTTCGTTTCTCCAAATTGGTCATTGTGGCATTTTCGCTATGACTTTTTTCTATGATGTTTCAGAATCTGAAAAAAAAAAACCCATTTGAGAAGACATCACGTTGAACCTCCATTCCAAATTTCAAAGTATTTTGCACTATATTTGCAGAGATATGATCTAAGGAATTTGGTCTTTTTGCAGACTCCTGAATTATATTCCAAATAGGTGACCTAGGGAAAATCGTCATAACTTTCTCTCTAAGCATCAAATTGAAATTTCATCAAAATTTATAGAAATAGGGTGGACTATGGTATGTTTCATATATTTTTCAAAGCCAAAGGTCCAAAAAGTGACACGGGGCACATTGTACAAGTTCACTCTACTAAACTAGTCTATAATCAGGTCATTGTGGGAGATTTGTCATAACTCTTCCTTGGAGAATCCAATTTGGATCAGATTGGTGGCATTGGAAAGAAGATGAATAGGGCTACTACAAGTCGTAATTTTAGAACTAGAAGAATTGAAATTACAGAGTTATAGTCATTTCAAGATCAAGCACCTAAAATAAAGAAAAGGTGATATGTGGAAGTTTGATGGCAAGGATCCGGTAAATTGGATACTTCAGATGGAGCAATATTTTGATCTACATGGTGTGCCACTGTTACAAAAGGTATGTATTAAATATTCATATTTAGAACCAGATCAATTTTTATGGTATAAAGGGCTTTGTTCTCATAAACAACTTGTTACATGGTCAATTTTCATGGAGGAAATGATAGCACATTATGAGGATACAAAGAGCAACACCACAACAATTGGAAAGAGTAAAAGGGCGTTGTTACATACTGGAAAGTAAAATTATGGCAACGCGGAAGTCTACCCCTCACAACTATAAAGATGGAAGTGTTGTTTCTCCTAGCCTTCCACAACCTACAAGGGTTACACCACAACAATTGGAAGAAAAAAGAGAAAAAGGGCTTTGTTACAATTGTGATAGAAAATGCACTAAAGTTCATAAGTGTACTGAGAAGAAATTATTTTACATAGAGTATGAAGAGGTGGAAGAAAACGATCAAGAAACATCAAAAGAAGAGGATATATGCCAGGACCCAACCCCAGAGAAAGACGAAATGAATCAGACCATATCTTGTAAAGCATTGGCAAGAGTTACCACTCCTCAAACTCTCAAGATAGAAGGACATATCAAGAATAAAAAGGTGAAATAGGTGAAAGATCACATCGAGAAAGAAGAAATGAATCCAACCATATCTTGTAATTCATTGGTCGGAATTAGCCCTCCTCAAACTATCAAGATAGAAGGACATATCAAGAAGAAAAATGTTCAAGTGAAAGATCACATCGAGCATCAAGAAATGAATCCGACCATATCTTGTAAAGGATTGGAGGAAATTACCACTCCTAAAACTCTAAAGATAGAAGGATGTATCAAAAAGAAAAGGGTTCAGGCAGTGAAAGATCACATCGAGCATCAACAACAAGTTCTCCAACTTTTAAAGGATAACACTACTTTGGTGCAAAATTGAATGAAAAAATAGGTAGATCAACATTGTAGTGAAAAATGTTTTGATGTATGTGATTGGGTATTTTTATTGCTACATCTCAGGCAAGCTATTTATGAGAAGAAAATGTTGTCAATACTACATGGACTTAGGAAATGGAAACCTTGTCGAATAGGAAGACACTTCAAGGTAAAAGTGGATCATGATAGTCTTAAATACTTTTTAGAACAACTATTATCTTTAGAAGAATAGAAAAAAGTTGTCACAAATATGATGGGTTATGACTTTGACATCATCTGCAGAAAATGGAAGATAAATTTTGTTGCAGATGAAATCTTAAGAAAGGATGAGGATGTGGAAGCATTATTTTGTGCTATTTCTATTATCCAACCAGATTGGATAAACGAAGCAAGGGATGAATGGAAGAAGGATGAATAAGTATGGCCACTTATTCAAAAGTTGCAAAAGATCCCAATTCAAACAATATTGCCAGAAATTGAAGAGGAAGGGAAAATCATATTGGAACCTCGAGCAGTCACAGAAACAAGAACCCAAGAGCTACGAAATTGATCAATTTCAGAGTATCTCATCAAGTGGAAGAACTTACCCACTAAAGATTCCACATGGGAGGACAAGAATTTTATACAAAAGCATCAAGAACTACTCAAGCACTGAGGATAACGCTTTTTGAAGGAGAGGGACATGTTAGGGCCCTATACTACTAGGGTAACCCCTTATTGTTATTAGTACAACCCCCTTATTATATTGATGTACCCATGTATTGCCCATATTGTTACTATTATGCTCCATGGAAGCCCACTATTGTTACTATTGTGCCCTTACATTATTATAGTTATGTCGGCTCTGATTATATTATGACCCCTTAGACTCCTATATATAGAAAGGAGATCTTTTCATTTGTATTATCCAAGAATTGTTCATTTCTGTAATGTAAAGGAGGTTATCCCCTTGAAGAGGCTAAATTCTAAGGCATTGATCTCTCTTTTCTATCTTTTTGTGAGCTGGTTTCATAACAGATAATGATTTGTGTTATAAAGCTCCTTTAAATGGTATGTTTGTCGTGTTTCATTAGTGGTGATCATAAATGTTGCAACAAGTTGTGTTATAAAGCTCCAGGGGGAGTATGTTTTGTTTTCAATAGTGTTGTTGGTTATAGGTTTCATTGAACACTACGGACAGCGTTCCCCTGACGGGGAGGGTTCTATAACAGTCCTGGTTAAAAGAAATCAAGTTAAAATATATAATGCCACAATCATGGGGCATGTATTCCAACATGAAAGGTGGGAAAAACATCCTAGTAGGTGTTCATTTGGTTTATTATGGCTAAAGGAAATTGGAAAAGGAAATGGAAAAGGCTTTAAAAAGGAATGAGGCATTTATTGCAATTTATTAGGAGAAAAGGGAGGTGAAAGGTCACAGGTTGCATGTGAGGAGTAAAATGAAGGAAGAAATGGAAAATGAAGAAAATAGAGGCCTCATTCATAAAATGGCTTCTGAGGATTAGTTGGTAACCTTTTTGTGAGTTTTGTTTTGGATCTCTCTCATTATTCTCTCTCTCTCTCTCTCACTTTCTCTCATACTCTTGGATACTTAGAGTTTTCTTGGAGAACTCTTGGAGGGTGTTGCATACATGGATTTTTAGATCAAGAAGGAAAAGGAAGAGTACGAAAGAACAACAAGACATTGGGATGATCAGCTACGACAATTTTTCTTACAGGTACCTAGTTGCATGTATGTTTTCCTCACTAGTTTTGGCATGAATGGCATATGCATATGGATTATTGGTCATGACCTATTAATGGCATGGGGAATTGCCTAGATTGATAGTGGATTTCCTAGCTCTTCCATTTCCTGGATAGCCATGGAGATTGTGGGTTTATTTTGCTTATTTATTTAGGTTAGTTGTCGTGTTTCATTGGCTTGTGTTGCATCATTATTTCCTAGAAACCCTAGTTCGACAAATGATTTGGAAGCCCTATAACAACTTGTTTTGAGTTATTATTCCTAGAAGACTTCGTTGGAAAAATTCTTTGGAAGCCCTTAGTGGGTTCAATTACTAGTCTTGGAAGCCCTTAATGGATTCAGTTACTAGTCCTAGAAGCCTTCACTGGAAAAATGCTCTCAAAGTGCTCTAGCAGCTGTGGGTTGAATTAATAGTCCTGGAAGTATTGGTTGGAACAAATGCTATTGAAGGCTTGGACAGAGACCAATCTGATGATGGATTTGTGATGTCCGACCATGAGGTGGAATCAATGTTTGATGGGTTGAGGTGGATGTCCTCTAAAAGCTCTATATGGTTTTGTATTGATGTGTTCTATAAGATCCCACATTCATGCTTGGAATATGGCACGTGGGTGAATGGCTGAAGAGAGATTTGGCTCAGCTATTCAACGGTCTGGTGGAATGTGGAGGTCCCATCCTGGGTTTGGATTTTTCATCTTCAATGTGAACTTATTTCTCCTTTTATTTCCATGATTATTATACTGGTTTATATGTGCATCATATGGATATGATTTCATCGATATATCTATTGCTATTTTATTGGTTATATATATGTTTTATGAAAGAAGCTATGTATGGATCTCATCATGTTTTTACTTGTAAATGAATCAACAGTGTATCCTAATTGCTGAAATGATAGTTAATGTGTTGAGGCATTAATGCTTCTTAGTGATTCTCAGTTAAGTGTGAGAACCCTATGCTTAGATCTGTTATTTACACCTGCAAATTACATATTCGTGATATGTTTGACAAAATTCTTGTCATGTCTAGTAGGTCTTTAGTAAAGCTCTTATTCAACTACATGTATTTTTACTATCATTTATCTATTGTTTTACTATTGTGAATATGTCATTCAATTTTGGGTAGTGACCTGGGCTTTGGGCCTGAAAAAGTGGCTCAAATCATGGGGACGTTGGAATAGCACTATGCAAAATAGTCCCTGTATGCTGGCTTGTAGGCCTGTGAGAGTATCCAGACATCCCTGGATGCTAACATGCACATAGCATGAGAGAATCCATAGGTAAAGTTGTCCAAAAGCTTAGTGGGACCTAGGGGATGGTTGAAAGAAAGGTTGGATTAGTTATTGAGCGTCTGAATGCTTATTTTGAATGTATGTATGGTGTGTTTCGATTAGATCCACTTCCTTAACATGACTTAGGAAGTCAAATCATATCACAGTGGCCTGTCATCACATGTTTACCCCGGTCAATTGGTTTGTTGGGTAGATGTAGGAGGAGTGTGTTACAAAGACAAAAAAAATGTCAATAGATGTTTAGGAGCATGTGCAGGCAACTACCAATACTTTAATTTTGATTAGACCACGAAGAAGAGTTTACAATAATTTAAACTTGTCAAGAAATATAACTTATTTTGAGCCTTTTTCTTTTGAGGATGTTGCAGGTGTGTAGGTCTATAAGGATTCCATTCTAGAGGAGTGTGGATCCATCATGAGGAATGATGTATAAGACATAGTGTTCAGGAAATCAGTGGTCACATCTTAATGAATCTACGATATCAATTATGTAGTTAATTTCACTATTTAGAAGTAAACAATAAGGTTTCTGGTGAGATGATTCTCATAGGAGGGAATGGACCATAGGGAGACATTCAAACCTATGACTATATATGCATCCATTAGACTAGTCATGTCCATTTCCTTAGAGCTAGGATGGAAGATACATCAGATGTATGTAAGCCACTTCGGTGTAAATTTTCATATAGAAAACATAATAAGAACAAAAATGCGATAAACA
This sequence comes from Pinus taeda, assembly GCA_000404065.3. NCBI lineage: Eukaryota > Viridiplantae > Streptophyta > Pinopsida > Pinales > Pinaceae > Pinus > Pinus taeda. The sequence continues at coordinate 144,192 of APFE030392177.1, read as the reverse complement.
TATCACCCAACAAAATTCATATATACATCAGTACATTTTCACATGAAAATCAAGGGAATGAATTTCTCATTAATAAATCCAATGAACCAACCCGTGAAGGGAGTACCACATTCCACTCGACCATAGAATGGCTGAGCCAAGTCTATCTCCAACCAATCACCCTCGTGCCATATTCCAAGAATGAATGTGGGACTCACAGAACACATCGAAATACACCAATCAATGTGGATGCCAACGGAGTTCTCCACCTACATTGTGAGAAATTTGAGTGCCTCCTAGTCTCTTAGGCATTACCATGCATCCATAGTCTGATCCAGGGATACTAGTCCCTACACTGAGACATACTTTATAGGCTTTACTGTGCATTCCATCCCAGAATCACTCGGCCCAACGAACAGAAAATCCACCTCTTGGCTTTATCATATATCCTACCATTCATCAACAAGGATTCCTAGGCCGATAGAGGCACACAATTTGGCTTTACCGAAACCCATAGTCTAGTTTAGGCGTTACTAGGCTAGTAGATTTGTGCATCCTTAGTTCAGTTCAAGGACCACGACCACCACGTGTTTCTCAATTCGGAGATCCACCCGACTCAACTTTGAATCCAATCTAACCATCCCACATAAAATGCATGAGAGAATCCATCTCATCAAAGCTATTAGGAAATGGCAAGGCTAGGATGAAAATACCATCACACCTGGCAAGACCCATGCCATTGTAGAAAAGAAACACATTCAATCCCATGCATGCCAAGTCTAGGAAGGAAAATACACATGCAAGTTGACACCTGCAATGAAGCTTGTTGTAGCTGCTTGATCCCACCTTTCCCTGCTTGATCTTTGCTTACTCCTGCCTTCTTTGCCTTTCTTGCTCCAATGCCAAAGTCTTCCAACAAAAGTCTAAGTGTCAAAGAGTATGAGAGATAGAGAATAATGAGAGAGCTCCAAAACTGAACTGACCAAGTCTTGCCAACTAATCCTCAAAATCCTTTTTATTAATGAGGCAACTATTTTCTTCATTTTCAATTATTTTCCTTCGGTTTCCTCCTCACTTCCAACATGTGACCTTTCACCTTCCTTTTCTCCTAATTTCCATTATTTTCATGAATAAATATGCCAAAATACCTTTTTTCCTCTTTAATTCCTTAGCCATTGCCTTTTCCAATTTCTTTAACCATAAACAACCATATGAACACCCACTAGAATTTCCTACCCACCATTCAACTTGGAATACACTTCCCATCATCCATGGTATTTATATATTTTTACATGGAATTTTTACCAGGCATATTATAGAACCCTCCCCCTTGGGGGAACACCATCTTTACTGTTCAATGACACCTATAACCAACATGACCATTGAAAACAAAACATACTACCCATGGAGCTTTATAACACATCTCATTGCAATATTTATAATGAAATATCTACTCAAATCAAAACATCATGACAACATGACAACATATCACATATTGGAGCTTTATAACATAACTCATTACTGTATTTACAATAACCACATATACATATACACATATGTACATTTTCTCAACCAACAAATAAAATAATGTGAATCCACAATAAGGGAATCTAGATTCTCACACCTCCACCCTCAAAGTAATACTAGGAGCCATCTCCTTCCTACGAATTCCAAAATCCACTACAAAGTCAAATCTGCATCCAATGTCAAATGTTATAATCCTATGCCACTTTTCCTCTTAATGAACAAGTACTGGCTCATTGTTCCAAGGTGCACTATCAATGTGCATCTAATTCCACCGAGAAATGCTAATGACCAAAACAAATCCATCTGTGACCTTCCCTTCTCTGCTACATAGTTCCTTTGGAAATTTGGTCACCCCTTCCGTGTAGTCACTCACCTTCCAAGTTTCGCTAGCATCCCCATCCTGGGTAGTCCATCCCTTGGAAAGGCTTCTTGGCATCGGAATATACAAAAACCAAGGCATATATCTGCCTCAACACATCATACTGATCATATCATTCTCATGGAAATCAATGGACACTATTGGGTACCAATGTCCCATAAAGGCCCTCTTGAAGTACTTTAGCAGCATACTTCTGCATGTTTCAATTCTTTAGTTGTTGCTACTAATTCTTACAGTCCATTTCAACCACCCAACCGATCATTTCATGCATTCCTTTACTGAGCACATAACTTGCATTACATTTAAAATAAATTGAAATAAATTCATGTCATACCTTATTCGTAGCTCATTAATAAGGTACATTTGCAATATTGCTCACTTCCTATCACAATAAGTCAAACTAGCATACTTGACCAAATCAAGATATATAAAGATATCACATCATGTTAGCTCAAACACAACCATCATAGATCAAAATCATATGTAACCATCATAAACCAAAATCATAGATCCCATATAATCATGATATCCCATATTCAGAAATCGCATGCATAATAAAACTGAAAGAAAATGTTGATACTTTTCCTTTCATCAATCCTTAGCTTCTACTTTTGTCTTTATTCTCTACGCACTCCAGATTGGTTGCTACACCCAACAAACATCCTGTGCCTTCTACTAAACCATGTGCATAGATGAATAGTGTGCATCAGACACATACAAGCACACAACATACCACACCATGCAATACATGCATCTACATGTCATATACAACACATACACTTACACCCAGTTTATAAAGTACAATGCATCCACCTATACCTGATGTGAAATACCAACCAATGCATGTACCTACACAGAGTACTACACAATGAATATAGACACCACAATACAATGACTATATGATGCATATACTTAATACCGCATGTCCATAACAAAACATTGACAACATGCACAAAATACCACACGTACACCAGTACCATATGTACAACATGTACACAATACCACCTATACACTCCACCACCTGCACAACATATTCACAACATCACATGTACATGACGCCACCTGCACAATGTGTACATAATACCACATGTACACTATGTCATTGTACAACATGTACACAATACCACATGTACACAGTACCACACGCATAAAATGTACATGATACTATATGTACATAGCATCACATGCACAACATGTACACAGCAACGCATGCTCATAGCACCCTATGTACAACATGTACATGGAATCACGTGCTCACAACACCACTTGTACAATCATGCACACAACACCATATGTACATAGCACCATATGGAAAACATGCATGCAACACCACATGTACACAGAACTGCATATCCAACATGTACATAGAACCATCCATACATAGCACTACATATCCAACATGCACAGAGCACCATATGCACACATGCTTCATATACATCATGAAGATAGTACAATATGTATACAACACCCCATATGCAATATTCACACAACCCTATTTATACCATCGTATACATAACGTTGCATAAATAACATGTACACATGCCATGTATACACAACACCACAAGTGCAAACATCATAGATGTAACATGTACAACATATACAATGTATGCTCAAAAATAGTACCACACATCCAAAACCACACTGTCCTTACCAAGAAACCTTGCTTCTGGTATCTCATCCATGCTTATCCTAGCATGTCGTAGACCACACTGCTTTCACTTTGTTGATGTATTCTTCAACATTACCTGTCATAACATAAACATAGGCATAATACAAGTATACCTTACCAAAACATATCCACATGATATTGACCTCGTATATTTACCATGACTACTCTTCCCAATAGATTCCTTGTAAGACTAGGAATGTCTTCATGTCATTCTCCTACATAAGCATTCATTCCTCCACAAGAATGATCCCTAACAACCCTGTTAGATAGTAACATAGATACATGTACACATACATACACCATAAAATAATAATGATCTCATCAACCAACGTCATGCATAGATGCATATGTACATATAATCATTAACATAAAATAATCATAATTCATGATCACCCTGTCAAATATGACATACATACATAAACGTATACATATATAAACATCAACATAATCATGATCATAAAATAATTACTAGATATCAAGGTCAAGGTTAAGAGAACTTTATTCATGCACAACATGAACGATATTGAGAATAATAATTCCCAACATAACCAAGGCATCTGATGCCTCAGATCCATTTACTTTACCTTTTCTATTTACCTTTCTTTTGTCTACACTGCTACTATCCATTTAGCACAATGGACCCAACCAGTCCAACCAACTCTCATAGTCTTACCTTCTGTTGTGCTTACTTATGCACAGAGCTTCATCTGGGTCTTATATCGTATGGGTACAACACATCTCTCCTAATTTCCATAAGATTTCTTCTTTCCCAACCAATTCCCAAAACTCAAAATAATAAAAGAGAAGACAAGAAACAAACAAGAAGAAGACCATGAAAACCCGTAACGATATTACACTACAACAAAGTGGCAATGCCTTGCACCAGACATAAACAAAACCACAAATCAAGTTCCAAATGTGAAAAGCACAAGACTGACACCATGACTCAATCCCTATGGTTCCGAAGGAAAGCTCAACCTAAGCCATCTTCAAGATTTCATGGAAACAAGTCTTGCCATGCAACTCCTTGCATCATTCTCACAGATGTCAACCACATGCTCAAAATATTAAGACAAACATATCTATTAATTTGAAATCAACTGTTACAAAGACTAACAATCATATCATAATCCATAGTCAACTCATAGTCATCAGTCATAACACTACAACTATCACCTACTATACTCAAATATATATCAACTGTCTCAACACATATATTTTAGTACAATCATCTTAAAACAAGATCATTTGAACACATACTCATATTAAGCAATTCATCAATCCTTCAACCACTTGCAAACATGTTAAATAAATCGACTAGGCACCAAATACTCAAACACTGAATAGACGTCATGATCAAACAACCAAGCACCAAATATACGACATAAGAAAACACATATCTTAATGTATATCAGGGGAGGCTATCTTGTCTACAAAATAAAGCTACATTAGCATGATACAATTTCACAAGATATCAACTCAAACATAAATCATGATATCACTAACAGTAACTAACTAAAATGTTCATGTCATAAGCTCATAACCATTTATTGTTCATGCATAACAATCACATATGTATGATCAAGCTAGATTAGTACAACACCATCTCACAAATATGTCGGTTAATACCTGAATATCGCAACCATAACCATTTACATAGGTCAAACCAGGTTAACACAATACATATAACATCAAGATATTGAAGGAAATTAACATAACCATCATGCATATGACCAATCCAAATTATAACATCAATATCTCAATGAAATGACCCTAACCATCAAGTTAATAGCATATAACAAAAATAAGCTATATATCATACTCATCAACAACATACAAGAAAATCATCAGGTTATCTAATATAAAACAATAATAGCAATGAAAACAACTACATGTTCATATCATTCTTGACTATTTGACACATGTGCATATAACTACACTAATCATCTAAAATATATCATGAATGTAATCATAATATCAAAGAAATATACATAAACCTAATGTATATAACCCTAATGCATATAATAATCATTAACTTAAATAACTTCATGCCAAACATACACTACATGTATGATGATCTGCTCTTACATGAAAGTCCAATGCTGCAACCTCATTATGATGATCTGCATGTCATGCTCTATCTCAACCAACACATTAGCATCATAACAACCAATAGCATCATGATGACCTTAATTGCATACAATCAATTCACAAGGCATATCTGGCATACTATTCAGGCATAACACAACCAATACCATACATGCATAATTGCATATACACACATGACAAATGAGTACAAAACCATATGCACATCATTCTAGCTAGATTCAAGTCATCAATGCATGACCATATCAAGGAAACAAACCATGACGGAATGCATAACAACAACCATTACTCCATTGTACACATTGCCACATGCAACCAACAATATGCATAAGCAATGCCAAATCAACTACACCTATGCATAAACGCATGTAGTCAAAAATAAATGATCAATTCTTGTAATCAACCTACATGACTAATACACGTAATCAACATATTAAAAAATGTAACCTACCATAAAACGATGTAAGTAGCTATCATGAAATCAACATGTCAGCGACATATAATTCATACACAGTGAGTCACATGTTCCAAAAATCAAGACATCGTGTCTATTAATTTGAAATTAGCATTCACCAATACTGACAACCTATAAGCATACCGCCTTACTATCCATGGTCCACACTAAGGTAGAAGGAGGAAGCTACTATAATGGCCCGATATCCAATGTCCAATTATGGAAATGGAATCTCCAAAGCTCTACTAAATTTAACCACACTTTAAAAGAAATTTATTTTTATTTCTCATACATTTTATGAGATTAATTCAAAACAGTGCACTTATTCCACTTGCAACATAATAAAAAAAAGCATGCCACTTTTCCATTTCCTTACATGCAACTTTTCAAATTCCTTGCATGCAACCTTTCAAATTCCTTACATGCAACTCTTCAAATTATTTGCATGCAAATAGGAATATATCAGCTACATCCATATTATCATACTACAATACTATCCCATCCAAGAAAATATAACATTTTGTTCAAACAATTACCATACTTTTACATTTTCTTCAAACAACTACTATGCTATTACATTTGCATGTAAGAATTTCTTCAAACACTTTACATGCAAACTAATATAGAAAACTATTTTCATAAAGGTAAGCATATATCAACTACAAGAATACTATTACACATTAATACTATCCACAACCACAAACAACACACTTATTTGAGCATTTTATCAAACAGTTTGTATGCAATTAATCATTGAACCATTTAAGCATCTCATCAAACACTTTACGTTCAAACTAATATAGCAAATGATTCAATGCATATATCCTAAACTATAGTAGTACAAGTTATGGAAAATGAACCATATGAGCAATGGTATTTTTCCTCACTATGGTTGAAGTTTCCACTTCTAGGATTTCATAGATGAAACATTATAATAAAAATACCAACAAAATCATATTTGGTGCACAGTCCTAGGAGTGTCGATAAAGCTCGATTTCCACTGGTCATATCTCCAAAACTGTATTGAATAAATGTTAGAAATTTTTATCTCAATATCAGTTGGATTTCCCCTCATTGTGGGAAAATTTTCAGCTCCTCAAAGTTCCCAAAATAAACGTTATAACAAAAATGTCAGAGTTACATGTTTGATGCTTGACTTTAGGAACATTCAGAAGGCTCAACGCCCTCTACTCATATATCCTACAATATTGCGACCCAATATCTGAAATTTCTACCACATAGTAAGTGGTATGTTCTCTTAATGTGGAAAATTTTTCCAATTTTCATAGCCTACAGAAGACAGGTTATTTCCAAAATTCCAACATGACCTATTTAAAGGTGCATTCAAGAAGGTCATCTTCCTTGGATCATTATTCCTAAAGTGTTGTGAACCAATATAGGAAATTTCTACCACATAATCAGTGGGATTTCCCTTCAATATGGACAAATTTTCTACTTATAATATGCCACAAAAGAAAAGTTATAACATATATGAAGAAAAGGTCTAAAATTTAACCTATGATAGAGCCCATCTAGTCCAAGTGTTTGTTCTTCATTTCACCTATGATAGAGGCCATTCAGTCCAAGTGTTTGAACCATGCTTTGATACAACTTTGTAACACCCTCCAGGCTAAATTTTCATATAAACAACATAATAGGAACAAAAATACAATAAACATATCAACCATTAAAATCCATATATACATCAGTACATTTTCACATTAAAATCAAGGGAATGAATTTCTCATTAATCAATGAAATGAACCAACCAGTGATGGAACTACCACGTTCCACCCAACCATAGAATGGATGAGCCAATCTCTCTCCAGCCAATCACCCCCGTACCATATTCTAAGCATGAATGTGGGACTCATAGAACACATCAGAAAACATGAATCAATGTCGATGCCACTAGAGTTCTCTACCTACACCGTGAGGAATTCGACTACCTCCTAGTCTCTCAGGCTTTACCGTGCATCCATAGTCTGATCCAAGGATCACTAGGCCCTACACATACACATACTCTCTAGGATTTACCGTGCATTCCATCCTAGAATCATTAGGGCCAATGGATAGAAAATCCACCTCTTGGCTTTACTGTAAATCCAGCTATTCACCGACAAGGATTCCTAGGCCCACCGAGGCACACAATCTGTATTTACGACAACCCATAGTCTAGTTTAGGGGTTATTATTCCAGTGGCTTCATGCATCCTTAGTCTGGTTTAGGGACCACTACCACCATGTGTTTGTCAATTCGGAGATCCACCCCACTCAGCTTTGAATGCAATCCGACCATCCCCCACAAAATGCACGAGAGAACCCATCTCATCAAAGCTATCAATAAATGGTAAGGATAGGCTAAAAATATACTCACACTTTCCAATACCCATGCCATGGTAGAAAATAAACACATGAAATCCCATGCATGCCAAATCTAGCAAGGAAAATACACATGCAAGTTGATACCTACAATGAAGCTTGTTGTAGTTGCTTGATCATGTATTTCCCTGCTTGATCTTTGCCTCATCTTGCCTTCTTTTCCTTTGTTGCTCCAATGCCAAATTTCTCCAACAAAAATCTAAGTTTCCAAGAGTATAAGAGTGATAGGGAATAATGAGAGAGCTCCAAAAATGAACTGACCAAGTCTTGCCAACTGATCCTCAAAAGCCTTTCTTTTAATGAGGCCTCTATTTTCTTCATTTTCCATTATTTTCCTTCAGTTTTCTCCTCACATGCAACATGTGACCTTTCACCTTCCCTTTCTCCTAATTTCCATTATTTTCATAAATAAATGTGTCAAAATAACTTTTCTCCTGTTTAATGCCCTAGCCATGGCCTTTGTCAATTTCCTTAACCATAAACAACCAAATGAATACCACTAGGATGTCTTACCCACCATTTATCTTGGAATACATGTCCCATCATCCGTTAATGGAGCATTTTATGACTATGCCTACATAAATTATAATGAACATAAATAAGTTGAATTATCTTGAGGATGAGATGGGGGATCCCACACTATATAGGAAAGTGGTAGGTTCATTGATGTATCTCATTAACACTAGGTTGGATATCTGTTTTGCTATGAGCACACTCATCTAGTTCATGGTGGGTCCACAAAAGGTTCATTGAATGGAAGTCAGTGGTTCATGTTTCATATTTTGAATCCTATCATTGAATTTTTCAAGATGCAAAGTAGATTTGGTATTTACAATAAAGTGAAGAAAGATTGCGCAAGCTTTTTTCCTTTAGAGTCTAGTCAATGGAAATTGAATTGTTCATATAGTTTGGCAATGTTTCATTGAAGCTAGAATCCAAGTGTCCATTCAGTTTGAAGACACAGATTTGGAGAAATTTAGCTAACCCAAGATATATTGATTCGTAAATTTAGGGAGATCAATGATTTTTTAGTTCATTTTCGACACAAGTAAGGAGAAATGGAATCAATTTTATGAGATCCGTGTCGTTTGTTAGAGGTGGTCACGAGTTATGGATAGTTCTTTGTCCTACAGAGCATTGAAGTTTAAATTTGGAACATTTATATACGAGGTTTGGTCATTACCAGGTAAGCTTTTGATCATAATTTTGGGACTAAGCCTAGTTGTATGGGAAATTTATAACTAGAATACTTTACACTATAGCCATCGGTTATGTATGTTGGGATAAGATTTGGTCATGTGGAGCTCATACTGTAATAGTTTTAAATAATTAAGTGTACACACCTATCAAGGTAGGTCTTGGTCATGAAATGGATTATAAGAAAAAAATATTTATTACAATTAGAGATATCTTAAAGTCATGACTTTATGTTCTATGACAAGCATAAGGGTTTAATTGGTTAACCATGGTTCCACTGCCATCCATGATTGAAATCATATGAGAGTAAAATTTGTGGAAACATTGGAAGTATGGATATGAGGAAGGTTCCATGGTGAAAATAAAGAGTCAATATATATATTTTGGAAATATTCTATAAGAGATGAATTCACAAAATGTATCTCTCAATATTGATGGATAGACTAGTTGACGTTAAATTAGTGAATATCTGACAAAGATTAAAGGGTGTATGCCACATATTTGAGTTATTGTTTTTTACCTATTGCATCATCTGTAATTCCGTGTTAGAGGAGTTTCTCAGAAAGTGATCTATGCAGCAATGAGTTTTTTCCACTTTCCATTGATTTCTAGATTTAGCTTTCGTGACATTATAGACTTAGTTCTCGAATCCTATTCCAATGCCCCACACCATAATATATGTTTCTTTGTTATAAACACAAAATGTCTAAAGGTACAGACTGAATCATATATGTTTCTTTGGTGGATATATATGTTTCTTTGGTGGATATTGTTACTCAAGAGGTACAGACTGAATCATTAATTCTATTCAAGGAAACTCTTAGCCAATCCCAAAATCTAAAACTATATGATCGACGAAAGTCCTTCAATTAAATAAATACTACTTAAAGGAGGGAAGGAAAACTATAATTTACTTTTCAAAACAAAAAATTAAGCCTTGACTTGTCACAAATGGTCAATTAATACATTCATTTTTTTTTAAATAAATCTCATCTCTAGTCTACCCATTCAATCAAATATCACCAAATCAATTTTCAGTACACAAGAACTCAACATCAATAAAATAACATTTCAAAAGATTCTAACTATTTTTTTACTTATCTAATAAGTCCAAAGAAAACACACAAACAATTAGAAAAAGAAAAATTGGATATACAAAAAAATGGTGGTAGAAGAGAAGCCAATGTCTCAATGTTACAACGACAAAACACACCCAAACTAAAAAGAGACAAGATCTAGTAAGCATGCCCGAGTTTCGTTAAACATTTTTAAAAAACCAAGAAATATGTACAAATAAGAAAACTACATCAATTTTCATATACTTGAGACCCAATTTGAATTATCTATCACCAAAACAACCACTCAAGTATCCACACCAAAAAAGCAATTTAAGTGATG
>APFE030392177.1:90734-132710 GCA_000404065.3 Pinus taeda | reverse complement strand
ATATGATGGAAACATTTGTTTAGTTTGATATAAGAGGGATCCATCCCTCCAAACCTTTAGTAATCCTTAAATAAAATCAAGCAAGCAATCAAACTCTCAAACCTTAGTGAAACATTTCTCCTCCAAGCATCATTGCTCTCTTAGTAAGTACAAGAGGGGATGAATAGGGGACTATAATTCCATTACGAAAGGTAGAAAGTGGCTTCTATAGTTTTATCACTCTATATTGAAAGAGACAAATGAGGCCTTTGAGGAAGGTTTCTCACCAAATTAAGCTTAGATCATGAAATCAAAGAGTGCATATGAAACAAAAAAGACACAAAAGGGTATAAAACACTACAAATATCTATGGAACAACCAAATATAGAAATATTAAGGATTTTTGGATAAATTTAAAGGATATCTGTCAAATAGAGTCCTTAGTTATATTAGTAAACTTTTCGCTATTGTTGGCTAAGAGTTTAATAATCTACAAATATACCCTAGATCTATACAAACAAAGAGTGAATCATCCAATCAGATCCCTAGATCCAAAGTCTCGTGCATTGGTAGATACATAAATAGGGAGATAAATTTTCATACCTTGCCTTTATTGCTTGGTGTTGACACCATTTGATGAATTTACTTGGAAGCCTACTTCTATAGACCTTGACTTCACCACCTAATGCATGTTTTACACATCATAGGAGAAGAATCTAAATCTTCTACCAAACAAAGAGCACAAGAGAGATGTAACGTTAAATTTCCAATTGAGTTGAAATCCAATTAGATGAAAACAAATTCATATGAGGATTAGGTAGAATGAATTAAAATTCACATAGGAAAGGTATTTCTTACAATATTATACCTTGGATGTCATCATCTCATTTTGGCACCTTGATCATGACCCCTCTTTGATCGGTCTTCAAAGGTTTGTCTCACTTTAACATGTAAAGAGGTTTGTCTATGAAATCCTCTACCATTTACCTAAAATATGATTCTATATGTCCCCACTATCCTATAATGGCCTTCCTTATATAGCCTTCCTTAGATATGAAAGGATGTATTTGGACACCTATGCCCAAGATAAGTTATGCTAAGGCTTGAATTATAGATCCTTGGTTAGTCATTTCTCTCTTGTATAAATTGATCATCTAGAAAATTCAATTTATAAAAGATCGACAATTCATTGCTCCCTTTTTAAGTTCAAAAGGTGATGAAGATAGGTGCATCACTCCTTTCACACGACATCAGAGAAATGCATCACCCTTGTGAAACATAACTCAACCAATGGAGCACTAAAATATCTCTCTTATGATCGGCGAGGTGTATCTTAGCTTTAAAACTAGTGTAGGTTAGGTTAGGGTATCTCTTCCAATCCTATGGTGATATGTAGGGTGATGTCACTTCCTAAGGGTTTGACCTTAGTCTCTAATATTAATACCCTACAATTGACAGAAAACCATTCTTGTTTCTTAGCTTAAATAACGATCATAAATGTGACCCCGAAAATCCTTGATATATTTTTTTCTATTAATCTTATCATTCAGAAATATAGCTATTATATACATCCTTTCATTTAGATATTTCTACTCTTTTTAGAAAAATGTAAGAGATAGGTTGTGTTAATTTCAAGTAAGTAATGGGGAACTAAGTTATTATTATTGTTTCAGTCACATGAAAGCTTTGTGATCACATTATTCTTTTATACAAAGTGTTGTTCATATTTGTTATGCCAATAATGTTTTAAGTAGAATTTTTTTGGTTTGTCTAAAAGTACTCCACAATCCAACAAGAAATAGATATTTAAAATAAATACATAAGTTCTTTCCTTAGTTATTCTTCGGAAATCATGCTTTTAGTTTGAGGGTGGTTCTGCTTCAAGTTTAAAGAGGAAGATGATGTAGCGAATATCTTATGTAGGGTATGGTTATGTGGTTTGAGGAGTATGATGTTAAAACGATGGATGCATTGGTTTAACCTAGAGAAAGATCACTTTTGTTTTCACCATTTATGGGTTTTGATGTCAGGGTGTCCACTAGTTTTCTAAATTGTGAAGCTTTTGAGAAGATTAGTGAATCTTTGGGTAAGTTTTTGCATGTTGACTCATAGATTTTATCTGGTAAGGATTGAAGGGTTGGAAAAATCATGGTTGAGATGGACATGCATAAGAGCCTTCCAACTGAGATGGAAATTGAATGGGGATGTTTGTTCATACTCAGAGATTAGATTACTAAGGAATACCCTTTTAATGCTTAATATCTAAAGATGTTGGGCATCTGAAAGACAATATCTGGGTCTGTCCAAGAAGCAGTATGTGGTGGATTGCTCTGATGAAGAATATATGGTTGAAAACAAAGAAACACCATTGCAGACTATGGAAGAATATTCTCCTTCACTGGAGATGAATATTTGAGCTATGTCTCTAGATGATTACTCCTTTCCTGGTAAGCTAAATAATTTTTCTCTAGTTTTGTATTCTTCTATTAGTATGGAGGATTTAAAATTGTTGTAGAAAGCATTTGTTATTAGTTCTTTCCATGATTCATCTACTTCTTTGCGTAAAATATCTTTTGGATTTTTGGTCTCCAATGATGAATGTAAAGAAAAATCCTCTTATGTGGTTTTAGTTAATTCTATTTCTAGTGATAAAAAAAAAATTTGTTGAGTCAGTTGATAACGTGAAGTCTAGTGATGGCTCTGGTGTTTCTTGTGGTTTGGGTTCCCTCAAGTGCAACATTGGTTTGGAAGGTTCCAGAAGTGATGAGGTTGATATGGTGTCTATGAATATCAAGGAGTCTGGTTCCTTGGAGGGGGGTTGAGTGAATTTAAATTTGGAGGATTTGGTAAACAAGGTAGATGAGTAATCTTTGCATTCTTTTATCCCTTCATATAAATACATTTTAAAGTGTTCCCCTCTCTAGGTTTTTTCGAGTGGTGAATTGAATTCCTTGTCTAATGTAGAGGCCCAAGAAGATTTTAAGGATAAGACCAAGGATGGTTTGGATGAGAAATTGATTTGTTTTGGTGCACTAGATAAATATTTATCTCGGGCTTAAACAAGGAGTTTAAGAGAGAAATTGATGTTGAAAGACACATATGTTGTTAAGTCTAGTCATGTTTCTGAAGGTCCCTGGGCACTTAGAGCATAAAAGGCCCTAGCCAAGGGCACAAAATGATTGTTATATCTCTAAATGTCAGGGGAGTTGGGGGTGCTGCTAAATTTTTATCCCTCAAGAGGTTGATTAAGATGGTGAAACCTGATGTATTTTTACCTTAGGAAACTATGGTACATGGATCCAAAGCTAGAGAGGTGTTTTCTAAGTTATTAAAGCATCGAAATATGTGTATGGTGGAATAAAATGGGTTATCTAGTAGATTACTTTAATCCACTCAATGTTAATTTCAATGTTTTCTTTACTCCTATAGGAATAATGTTGGAAGGTCTAGTGGAGGATGTTAATAGAATTTTGAAGATAGTTAATTGTTATAGTCCCTACAATAATAAAGTCGAATTCTAGGAATGGTTGAAGAATGATAGTATTTTGCAAGAACAGGTGATGATTTTAGGGGTTGACCTAAGTTTTTCTTGGTCTAGTCAAGAAGTTTGGGGCTCTTCTTCTAGACTTGATCCTTCAGCTTGATTCTTTACTCAAATTTTCAAGGATGTTGGGCTTGTTTATGTGGAATAGGTTGAGTTTTTTCCCCACTTGGAGAAGTGGTAAAGAATTCCAAGATAATGAGGCTAAGAGGTTGGACCATTTTTTATTTGATGATGTTTTAGTGGAAACAAACCTCAGGTATCGTTCGTGGGTGGTAAGTGTTAAAATTTCTTATCATATGTCCATGATATTTCAGATTAATCAAGGTTAGGAAAGTATTAAGTGCATGTTTAAATTCAATTCGATCTCGTTATTTGATATAGATTTCAACAAGTCAGTTTGTTCCTTGTGGAATAAATTTGAGGTGTTGGATTATTTCTCTCCAATGGATCCAGTGGTTGTAAAATTAAAACAGCTAAAATCTTTGGTAATTGGGTGAGATTGACATAGAAAACTTAAGTCTAAGGAGGAATTAGTTTAGGTGGAATGGGATTTGGAAAGGATTTACTCTTTATAGTCTAGAGGGTTTGTGAGGGAGGATGATAGGGCTTTGGCGATGGAGAAGGAATATTGAAATATGGAGTTGTTAAAGCAAGAGGAGGAGACCTCAAAGAAAAAAAGTAGAGCTTCTTGGCTTGCGTGTTGTGATCGGAACACTAAGTTTCTTCATTCCTATGCCAATTAAAAAATACATATTAATTTTGTTTGGGAGATTAAGGAGGAGGATGGTTCTTTAGTTTCCACTTAGAAATATTTAGAAAAGGAAGCCTCGTGATATTTCCAGAAAAAATTTAAGGCTAAGGAAAATATTTATATTTTGCATTAATTGGAACTTCTTCAAGCCCATCCTAGGTGTTTTTCTTTCGAAGAAGGAAATGAAGGTGGGTGATCCTATTTTATTGGAAGAGGTGCTAGCTACATTGAAATGATTTGCTGGTTCTAAGAGTCCTATGATCCAGGCGGATATTGGTGGCCACCTACCTATTCCACCTAGACCCCCTAGTCAGTTTCATATATTTCCTTCTTCATTTCAGCATTTACTATTTTTAGCATCTTTTTGGTTCTTGAACTTTCAGAGCAACTTTGACGACCTATATGACATTTTTTTGGTGTCCACGCTAGGTCCATAGCCATATGCAAGGGGCTGCGGTGAAACTTGTAACACTTAAAGAGACCTTTCCAACAAGGTATTATACACGCCAAACACAGATAATGTGATCAACTTATGACCTAGGGAAGTTGGTTGCCCAACTAACCCCCACGTAGGACAGAAACTCTTGGTGTTACATCTCTAGTTGTTAGGCTTTTCATTTTTTAGGGTTTTCTCATGTTTTCCAATAATAAATATGCCCTTGAGCCTCATTTTAACATAGTTCAGAGGCATGTAGCCACCACATCTCTTTCCAAAGATAAGCTACCATAGCCCAAGTTATCTTGTTTCCATTTTGTTTGTAAGCATAGTTCAACTTTTTTCTATTAATGAAATGAAGTGTTTTCTATTGCATCATTGTGTTTATGATCATATTTTTAAGTTCTTGCATTCTTGTTTAATTTTGGATCGTCTTGGGCCGGATGGTTCGACTGTCAAATTTTTTCTTGGATTTCTTTGATGATTTGGGTCCTGAGCTATTGGATGTAGTAGAGGAATCGAGGTTGAAAGGTAAGGTTTGTGGGGCTCTAAATACTACTTTTTCATTCCTTATTCCTAAAAGTGAAAAACCTCAATCATATGTATGATTTAGGCCTATCTCGTTGTGCAAGTTAGTTTATAAGTTACTTTAAAATATTATAGCTTCTAGAATTGAGTGTTTTCTCTCCAAGGGTATGTCTAAGGAACAATTCAGATTTTTAGAGAATATACAAATTTTTGATGCCATTAAAGTGGCTTAGGAAGCTTTGCATACCATTAAGACAAAGAAATATAATACTTTGGTTCTTAATTGGATATGATGAAAGCTTATGATATATTTCATTGGTGCTTTCTTAGATTGGTTCTTTTCCATGTTGGGCTTGGTTTGAAAGTTACTGATTAGATAATGGGTTGTATTTAATCAGCCAATTTTTATGTTTTGGTTAATGCTAGTTCTTATGGTTTTTTCAAATGAGAAAGAGGACTAAGGCAAGTTTGTACTCTATCTCCTATGTTATTCTTTCCCCTTATTGAAAGGAAGAGTAGACTTAATAGAAAATTAGTTGATGAAGGGAGACTAGAAGGTGTATTAATAGGAAATGGATTGAGAATTACTCATTTGATCTTTGTGGATGGTATCATTTTCTTTAGGAAAGGATCTATCCTTGAATGGAAAGTGTTGAAAGAAGTGTTGGATTTGTTATCAAATGCCACAAGTATTCTTTTTAGTAATCAAAAGTCTAATGTTATGGGAGTTGGTTGGTTGGGTGAAGGGATTTTTCAGTTAAATGATTTTTTCCTCTTGAAGTCAAATTTGTAGAGGAAAGTTTTAAGTATTTGAGTTTCTTCCTTAAGCCCAGTTGTTATTCCTTTAATGATTGGATATGGCTACTTTAGAAAGTGGAAAAAATAATTGAAAATTGATGTGATAGTTGGTTAACATTAGGAGGTCGATTCATATTGATTAAATTAGTTTTGGAAAACATTTCTGTGTATTGGCTATCTATGGAAAATATTCCTAAAGCTACTTTAGAAAAGACTCGTAGGTGGATTTTTAGTTTTTTATGGACTGGTAGTGAAGTGAAAGAACACATTCACCTGGTTAAATGGAGTATGTCTGCTAAGCCTAGAAAGAATGGAGGGCAAGGATTTAAAAATTATTTTCATTTGGTAGAGCTTTAGAAGCTAAGAGTTTGTGGAGGTGTATGATGATTCCTGGTCTTTTGCATGATGTTATTCATAGAAAATATTTGAAACACAAATTGGTGTTGGATTGGTCTAGAGATAGGAGAAAGCATTTGAAAGGGCTTTCTAACTATTGGAAGGTTCTTTCTTCTTCTCCACATAATGTTTCTGATTGGATTGCATGGCATCTAGGTAATGGTTGGGAGATTCGTCTTGGCATAGATCTTATAGTGGGAGCACGATCGTACTTTAAACTATCTTTTGGATCTTGTCCCGAAGCTCCATGCAAAAGAAATTTTGTTTCTAGCTTAGGTTGTTTTAGATGATTATGAAAGTGGACTTAATTTCAAGTGGAAATATGTAGATCAACTTGACCTTTCAAAGGATTCAAAAGGTGAATGGGATGCCTTTGTACTGGATCTTAATCACTCGGGTTTCATGTTGTCAGACTTTGATAATTCTTTAGTTTAGTTGTGGGATGTTAAAGGAGGGCAGGTATCAGCAAAGATGAAATATAAAGTCCAATTCAATGAGGACTTTGTTAACGGTTTTAAAGACTGACTTCTTGAGATCTAGAAGCGGTAGGTTCGTTTCAGAATCCAATAGTTTTGTTGGCTTTTGGTTGAGAATAGAGTGTTGACCTAAGACAATTTATCAAAGCGAGGGTTTGTTGGTCCAAATAGATGCGTTGTATGTGGAGTTGAGGAAAAGGGTGTTAGCCGTTTAATGGTTGATTGTCCCTTTACAAAATAAGTATGGAGATCTATTTTTTATTTTTTTTCTTCAGATTCAAGAGGTATGGGGCATTGATTAATTTCATGTATGTTCTGAAAACTAGATTAAGGCGATGAGTGATTGGAAAGAAATTCGATGCTTCATAAGTTAGGAAGTTTGGAGGCGTTGAAATTTAATTAACTTTGAAGGTCACCAACTACCTATTATGAAGGTTTCCCAGCAGGTATTGCACAATATATGGGATATTGATAAAGAAAAGAGTAAGCTGGTTCCAAGAATAGCTCATCCTCCATTATTGGAGAGTCATACTGCAGTTGGTATTTTTGATGGTGCAAATGAGGAATGGGGATTTAGATGCGGTGTTGGTGTTGTTCTAAAATGTCCAGTGTTGGGAATTTATAGCTTAAAATTGAATTGTGGGAAGGAGACCAATACTTAGGGTGAACTTTCTCCTTTATGGTGTATTTTGTTCTTTGCTCATTTCAAGCAAATCTCTAGTTTACAACTCGTGGGAGACTCCAAAGTTATAGTGGATTGATTCTCTTTTAAGATTAATATGAAACTGATCCCTTTACAATAGTGGATGGACCATACTCGTCAGTTAAGTGCAAAGCTTCCCGAGCTGAAAATTCAAAACATCTACACGGGAGCTGATGTGCTTTCCAAACCGGCATTGTTGGATTTACATGAAGGCAAATTATACTTTGCAAAAAAAGACGGTGATTCAACTGAGCACTTTGAATATTTGCCTATATTTAAATTTGGGAAATTGGTGTTAGGATCTCATAAATTCTTTGTCACTAATAGTGAAGAAGTGTGTGAAGTGTGTCTTTTGTAAACACTTGGCAGTTTTTTTTTTTTTGGGAGATTTAGAAATTAAAGATGATCATTTGATTATCAGCGGATATTAGGATGTTATGTTCCACCTTGTAATGTTATCTTTATATTATCTCATATAAAAAATGTTAGGATGTTATGTTCCACCTTGTAATGTTATCTTTATATTATCTCATATAAAAAATGTTTCTGTTTGAAAAAGAAAAACATATTAATCTAATTTATTTGGTAAGTCATGATCGGCCCGGAATATTGCTCCATATTTGACTATCCACCTTCGGACAAACTGCAAGACAATTAAGTGAGCTCACAAAAAGCTGCTTGAGTTTAAAAAAATAAGCAAAAGATATATTCATTTCGCCGACGCACGGTTTGCTTCAAGGTAAAATGCTGATGAACACTTTGCCAATGAAAATAAATTAATTGTACGACAATTAAAAAAAAATTAATTTTTTTTCCAATGATCATAAATGACATTTTTATTAATTCAAATATTCGATATTGTGACTATTAATCTTTGTTAAAGTTATTTGTTATTTGAGCATCTTGTCAATGTTGTTTTTGATGTTACCTTGTTTACTGTCTTAGGAATATGTATTAGTAATAATTCATTGTTTGTTTAGGTTTTAATAAGGTCGGAATAAGTATTTAAATTTTATTAAATTTATATTTGAAAGTTAAATTAAATTTTGAGGAAATGTATGTTTTAATTATTAAATTTAAATGGTATTGTAATAAATTTAATTCTAAAATTATAATTAAAGATAAAATTAAGATATAAGAATTTCGGATTATCAAGAAAAAAATGTATATTTATATTATTAGCTATATCTCTAATTTTCTTGACTTATTAAGCCTATCTAATTATAGCGTTTTTGGAGCTCTTCTTCCTTTTCTCCTTACCACACAAATAATATTGAGAAGAATCACAATTACCCTCTTCTCTTTTCTTGATGTCTGGTAGATTACACTGGTCTTAGTGGGCGTTAATCATCATCATCATCACCATCTTAATATGGACGGTTTAACCAGATAAATGGTTTGAGGAGACTATTTTTTCCTTAAAAATCATGGGAATTCAATCAAAAATTTTGATAAAATTTAGCAAAAAATTTTATAAATCAAACTTCAAGATTTTAGGTGCTCTAAACGTTTTTTATGGTACTGAATACGTTGCTACTACAAAATTTCTTCCTACTTTTTTACCAACCACTTTTGACCATCGACACCATTGCTGGAGCCCGTAAAACTATACTTAAACCAACCAATTTTGACCATAGAGACAATTCCTCGGCTTCGGCTTAGATAGACGACCCCGTAAAAATATACTTATTTAAATTATATTATATCGGTTTCCATTATAATGTATGCATCCCAATCGAAGAGGGTTGATGACGACCTAGCATTTCGGAGGACGGTCCCATGACACAACGCAACAGCGCATCTGGGTGGGTGAGGAGGACCGACAAAATCAGATGACATTGTTGGTCTCATCCGCATGAATTGGCTTTGAATTTTCAAAGGGTAACATTCATGTGCTCATCCGTGCAAAATAAATTTACAAATTCTTGAATAACATAACATAGGACAAAAAAACTAGCCCCGTCATCCCAAAAAATAGTAGGATTTCATGCGCGGAATTGGACTGTTCTGTTATTGAAGATTGTATTCAACTTTATGCTCGGTGCACGTGACATTACAGTCAAAGTCAAGTAAATAGCGGGCGGGCAAACGTCAGGAATGATCTTCGTATTGATTTTATTGTCATTCTAGAAGGCAGTAAAAGATCTCCGTGTCATTAGTTTTCTAATCCTTGTCTTCAGTCGTAAGCAACCGATGGTTTGAATGATTAGGCCTGAAGACTGTTGAATGGCTGGTGGAAGAAAGCCTTTAAAAAAATTGCAATCAATGATCCATTTCCATAGTATAAATAAATTTATCAACTCAATTTTCAATATCAAAATGCTCGCCACAATCTGTTGACGCGTTTTCTTTGATACGATCTCAGGTTTCAAGCTTACAATGCCCGGCAAAAGCTTTTTACGCGTTTTAAAGCTGTATTGCATATCCATTCATGTAAAGGATCTCAGCTTTACATGTCAGCGGAATGTTTTGAAAGTAGATTGGTGTCACACACATTCTGTAATTTTGTTAGTTTGTCTGCGTACCCAGAAGTCCTTCGTTTTGCTATCATCTCCTGAATTTTCGTTATTTTCGAAGTTATTTATCATATTCAAATGCTCTAAATGGGTCTGGCAATATTATATTTACATATTTGTGTCATGGTCTCATGACGATTTATTGGGCGGGGAGGTTATCATCCGAACTGTGATGTTGTTTTAAGGTATATATAATGAACAATTTTGTAAGGTAATAGCTTTGTTTTCTATATAATTCACTGATCCCCGATGACCCATTAATGATAGATCCATGGTTTTCTATTCTAATAATCCGCCATCAGTAACTTTCTCTTTTGTGTTATGCTGATTTGTTAAATAATGTAATGTTTGCAAGTTGTAGATCAAAGATATTGAGCTCAATAATTCTCCGTTCTGTAATCGGTCGATGCCTTGTGATATTTTCTTAAAGACAAAACGTTTTTTAGTTGTTTGATGATGGTTTCTCTGTTCTAACTAGGGTTTCCAATACAGGAGCTATAGATTTGAAAAAATTGTAAAAAATGTCGTTAGAGGCAGGAAAGGAACGCGGGGATGTCTCTAAATCGGTATCTATCCCGCCCTTATTTAGGTGTCCTATATCTTTGGAACTGATGACAGATCCAGTGATCCTATCCTCTGGAATAAGCTACCACCGAGTTTCCATCGAAAAATGGATGGACGATGGTAACAATGTATGTCCAGTGACTCTCGAGGTTCTTCGCAGCAAAGAGCTCATCCCCAATCACACTCTTTGCAGGCTGATACACGAATGGTGCGTTGCAAACAGTTGCAATGATCTCATCGGAATTCCGAAACCTGAACCCCTTGAAGAGCCGAGAAAACCGCGCCAAATAATTCGGGATATTGAAGATGTAAGTGCAGATAAACTCGGAGCTTTGAAGAACCTGAGAAGTCTAACAAGGGTCAGCGAGAGGAAAAGACAGGTTCTTCAGTCCGAGGGAGCTTTGCCTGTTCTTATTCAGGTTTTGGATTCAGAGGCCTCGCTGAATTCCGAAATCGGTGCAGATCGTGAGGCAGTGGAAGAAGCAATCATTGGAATTTCAATGTTCTCTGTGGAGGCTATATGTAACAGGAGAGATTTCATGAGACCGTCTGTTCTGGCTGCCCTGGAATGGGTGTTGGCAAAGTGCAGTCTGGAGGCCAGAATGAATGCCGCATCTATTGTGGAGAAAATGTCACACGATAGAAATGCTGCCAGAGAAATTGGTACGAAAGAAGGAATCATAGACGGACTACTGAAGCTGTTTGGCGAAAATCTGTATCCTTCGGCCATTAACGTCAGCCTGAAGGCATTACTGCCTTTCTGTACCATGACTGAAAATAGAGAGAAGATCGCCAAAGCAGGTGTCGTTCCTCGCTTGATTGAGCTTCTTCCTGCTGCAGACGTAGACACGGCGGAGCAATCACTGGCAATTCTGGAAGCTCTCTCCACCATTTCGGAAGGCCGGTCTGCCATAGTGGGCCATGCCCTAGCGGTGCCAACTATTGTTAGAAGTGTGCTGGCTGTGTCTGATGCTGGAACTAACTATGCAGTTGGGATTCTATTGAAAGTCTGCTTCAACTCAGAAGAAGAGCCGCTGACAGAGTTTCTACGGATGGGCACCCTTGAGAGACTGCTTTTTCTGTTGCAGATGGGTTGTTCACCAAGAACCAAGCAGAAAGTAAATGAGCTCCTTAGGCTCCTTTCTCCCATGCACCGCAATAGTTCATGCAATGGCTTTTATACTCTAGAACTATAAATAATCTTGTAATACACTGTTTCTTAGGATAATTAATTTCTTAAAACAATATAGTTTGCACAGCATTGTAAGGCCGGACATATTTTGTCAGAGTTGTCAAGGTTTATTGATATGAAATATGAGTAAAAATATAAATAAATTAATACTGGATTGTCTCTCTGGGCTAAATTCTTTTAGCAGACGATCTCGCATTTGTGCCACATATTTCTGCACTCTGCTCTATAAAGATCTTTTCAATAGTCGTTTATTTCATGGGCTGCAGATCGGTATTATAGATATCTAAATTTATAAAAAACAAATTTAATCAATTGTTATTAAAATTAATTAATAATATATTAAATATTTTATAAATTTGATCAATTGTTATTAAAATTAATTAATAATATATTAAATAAACATATTTTACTGTTTATACTAAAATTAAGTAAATTAATTTGGCTGGTTCAATAAGTTCATATATATAAGAGCAATATATATATATTTCCAAAGAATGATTGGAGGTGCTTTGTTGAGAGATTTTTTAGTAAGATTTCGTTGTGGGAATACAGATCTTTATTGTTGGGAGGTAGAGTTGTCCTCATCCAATCTGTCTTGATGCAAATGGCGGTTTACTGGGCCCATCTTTATCTGCTCCCAGCCATGAACAGGATATCCGCCAACTTTATTTGGGGTGCTAAAGCAGATAGAGGTAAAATCCATCTGTCAAAAGAATCTCTTAACCTTGCCAAAAAAGTTTGGGGGACAATCCATCTGTCAAAATTGAATCTCTTAACGTTGCCAAAAAATTTTGGGGGATGGGGTTTGATGGATTTAAGGATTTTCGGAAAAGCCCTGCAAAACCTTATGGAGAGGAATCTTTGGCGCAAATCCTTGGAGTGAAATCATTCATCAAAGTGTCAAAAACGCAAAAGCTTGGAGTTCTGGTTCAGGTTCGGCTCCATTGGAATTAAACAAGGCTCTGTAATTTGGCTCAGCTTCAGGAAAATTGAGAAATATTTCTTTAACAGTCTAAAATGGAGAATGTTCTCCGGAAGGAAAATCTTCATTGGTCTCGACTCAATTGTTGGCTATAGGGGCAATCTCCATGTTCCGGCTCCTCTTCTTTTCTTCCTTCACAGAATGGGCATTTTTACTTGGGATATGATTATCGCGGAGTGGAGGGGCCTTACGCCTGCACTGAAGGATGCAGCTGTCATTGGCCTTCCTCAGGCCCTGCTTTTACTCTGGGAAAATGTCAAGAATGCTCTTGTTGAAGGAGGGATGAAGCATGCAGAGACAGAAGATCACTTAGTATGGTCCCTATCTTACTCACATTCAATAGCGATTGTTAAAGACATCTACTCTGATCTCGTCTCCAAAAAAATTATGCCTGCAAGACAGATTTTTCCGGTGTATTGGTGGAAAGTTGTTTGTCATCTCAAAGTGATTATTCTCTCATGGTTAGTCTTTTACAACAAAAATTTAACATGCGAAAATTTGAGGAAGAGGTCTTGGCACGGTCCCAACAGATGTGTGTTGTGCAACGCGGAGGAGGAGTCAAACTTCCACATGTTCTTCAAATGCGCGGACTCTCAACAAATATGGTATGAATTGGCTTCTTCTTTTTATTTTCCTCACCTCAGTTTCATTTTTGTTAATGCAGCTTTTGCTTGGTGGGGAAGACAAGAAGCATCTAAGCATCCAATCCTTCCCATCACATTATGGCGTGTTTGGAAGTGGAGAAATTTAAAAAATTTTGAAGACTCAAACATCTCCTTCAACTCTGTTTTGTTTAAATTCTACTCTTTCTATCAATATCCAGTATTTCTTGTGGGTGTCCAGTATCTAATCTCTGAGAGTACCAGTTGGCTTGCTCTTCTATATTGCAATGCCTCCTCCAGTTTCGGGAGCTGTCTTCCATCTGAGTGCACTGGGATCCTCTCTTTTCGTTCGTTTTGGTTTCGTTTTGTCATCAACTCCATTCAGCAGTACATTATGGCAAAAATGTTGATATATGTTTTGATGCTTTCAAGTTTGAAATCATATGTTTCTATTTGGTGCTCAGTGTTCTCATTTTATATGTCTTTCAACTATATGTAAAATCTGTTTCTTAGATGTCCTATGAGTCTTGTCACCATTTATATGGGAACCAAATCTTTTATCTGTTATCTACAGACCATGATGTATATATTGCCTCAATATAATATATTGCTTTTCTTTCTGAAATATATATATATATAATTATATATTATATAATATATATTATATATATATTATATGGCCTTCGAAAAGAGAAGCAGAAGCATGGTGAAAGAGAAGCAGAAGCATGGTATCTTATTTTAGTGAGCTATAATTTAGATTTTTGTAGAAATTTATTTCAAAAAATGTGTTTTTTATTTTTAATTTTCTTAATATACTAAAGATATTGTGCTTTTTATTCTATGGTGTTTTCATAGTTTGTTGCTATTTTAGTAATGTTGATTTTTTATTGCAATAATCAAATTTAATAAATATTTATGCAAACAACCTTGTGAAGTTTAAGAAATATGGAGTATTTGGAGTGTAATCTTAACCTATATTTAGCTAAAAATAAAGCTTGAATCATTAAGGACCTAGATTAAATAGATTGATATTAGTATATAAAAGTTGAAGTAAATTTATTAAAGAAATTAATTGATAATAAATTATGGTAATTAAGTTGGAGTTATTTGAAAAAAAAATATTATAATATTAAAGAAATAATATATAATCTTAGTTAATTAAGATGAGATTGATTAAAAGTAAATACGGTTTTAGTATTATTAATAAATTAGGTTGAGCAAAGACATAAGTATAATAATAAAATATTATTATTAATAATAATAATATTATTGAAATCAAAAAATTAATGTATAATTTCAAATACAAAAAAATATAACAAAAAAAAATATAATAGATAGAAATAGAGATAAATAATATTAGATTGTAATAGGAAATATTATAACATAATAATAATAAAAGTAACTAATAGTTATTAAATCTAAACCATAAATATAAATGATAGAGAATTTTGAAATTGATTTTGGATTAATTAAAAAAGAAAATATGGATAAGAATAACCAATTTAAAAGGAAGAACAAATATAAATTTTAAAAAAGTAAAGAGTATAGGGAATGAAATCTAAGAAATCAATAATTATTATAAATTAAAAATGATAAATGATATGTTAGGATAAAAACAAAATTTCAATATTTAATTTAATAACATAAGGGATAAAAAAAATAATGTTATTATGTAAATTTGAATGTTTAATTGCTACAACATAAGGTGAACTTGTAAGATTAAGAAGTAAATGTGTGTATACTAAACAATTTGGGGGAGTATTGTACTATTGAAAGAGCTAATGGTGGAATAGAGGGATTTTAGGAATAACTTAACATATAGTTATTCTAGCAATTAAAAATTTTTAGGGTATCTTTGTATTTCAAGTGCTTCAAAAGACATGAAAGAAATTTTTTAAAATCATCAAAATTTATAAGGCGTTGGAAAATTTTTG
Organism: Pinus taeda; assembly: GCA_000404065.3. Classification (NCBI taxonomy): domain Eukaryota; kingdom Viridiplantae; phylum Streptophyta; class Pinopsida; order Pinales; family Pinaceae; genus Pinus; species Pinus taeda. The sequence continues at coordinate 117,309 of APFE030392177.1, read as the reverse complement.
AAGGCTAAACAATGGTTCATTGAGAGATGTGATTATGATGATTGCCAACTATATGCTCTTAAGAATACACTTAAAAGATTTTACTATTCAAATTATATATGTATTTTCATAAGAGAACTAAGGTGTTCCAAACTATGTGAAGGATAAACAGTGATTAGGGTTGATTTAGTGACATGACTGTAATTATTGCTACCTATATGTTCTTTAAGCCTATCCTTCAAATATCTTTGCTTGTGACTTAGACATGTCTCTTTAGAAGAGAACCAAACTTAATAAACTCTTCCCTAGAGGATATGATTTATTGAGCATATTTAAACAATTGTTTCATTATTTTAGGTCATATATCCCCAAATTAATATTAATATATCCCTAAATTAATTTATCCTATGAATACAATATATAGTTATGTTATCAATCTAAGATTATGATATTTCTAAAAATTTACTAGTAAATTTGACTTAATTTTGTAATTATCTTTACTATTATTTTTACAATTTTAATATTATTACACCATTATATCATATTAGAGTACTATTATAATATAATATCATTAATCTCTTTGGGATTATATCCTTATTTACATTTGGAATATATATATATAATATAATATAATATATATATATATATATATTCCACTAAATTTACTATTAATATTAGTTAGCAATATTTGATTATTATTACTTAAGGTCCTTTGATCTTAGTAATTGTGATTTTTTCTGTTATCATGATAATAGTAATATTATTTCTTGCATCTTAATCATGTAGACATATTATTGTTTACTTTAATATTATATTTTTTTTTTTGGGGGTAAAACCACCCCAACTTAATTACATAAATCTATTATTAATTAATTTCTTTGATGAATCTACTTAATAGTTCCATCATAATATCAATCTATCTAACCTTAATTCTATATTCATTAAAAATTTTCAAGCTTTATTTGTTTGTGATGAAGGGTTGAGCATCCAATTGAAACATTCAACATTTCAAAAAATCCACACAATTTTTCTACAAGGAAATTATCATTCATGATTTCCAATTGTTAAAAAATGCATATTCAATTGGAAGAAAAGCTTATCAACTTTCTACTATGGTTGATCATTTTCTTGTATTATCTTGATTTTTTTCACCCTCTAGTGCATTATTGCACCATAAATTACCCTTACATTTAGTTGTAATATTATTTCAAGATTATTAATATTATGTAGAATGGTAGATTTCTCATCTCCAACGATTTAGCCAAGACTCCTTGCTTGAGGTGCTAGTAGTTTTAGTTGGAACTCGAAGCCCTTCGAAGGATCCTCCTCGTGTCCATGTTGTTTATAATTTTTTTGTGCATTAAATACTTAATCATGTTTTCACTCTAAATAGGGGAAAGTTTCACATCTATGAGGAAGATAATATATGATTTATGCTCGAGATTGAAAATCAGAACATATAATAAAAAATTGAATCGTAAAGAAATAGACAAAAGAGTAATAACGATAAAAGATGATGGGAGATATCTAAAGACATCATTACAATGCTTAAGCACAAGATATTTCAATTAGAATATCACAATGCATGATAATGAAACAATGACGAATTCAATGTACTTCCATAATCATGTATACTTCATGGGTAGATTTCTTTATTTATAATGTCAAAATCCAAAATTTTTCATGAATTACCAATTCCCTAACCATTTAATTGCTTCCTTTCACCACTTAGTAAATGGTTACACTAGTTGATGTCTCAATAAACTATCGATTAGTCATGGACCAACACAATGATTACTCAGTTGACTATGTAGTCAACTACTCTAATAAACTATCGATTAGTCATGGACCAACACAATGACTACTCAGTTGACTATGTAGTCAACTACTCTACTAATTGACGAATTGATCGTAATTGATCTTCTACTGATTATCTTGTTAATTGATTATTTGACTATCTTTCTCCAAAAGATCGAAAGGTTTTATGGACCAACATGTTCTTAGGTTTTGATAGTGTGCTTCATTTAATTTTAAGGTTATAAGTTATAGAATTCTTATGTATATTTCATATCACTCTCTGAGATATTTTATATGTATTGCATCCTTGAGGTTCACGTCCTCATTCGATAACAAAGATGACAAGAGTATGACAGAAGATGTTCTTCTTATCTCACAACGAATGGTCTACTAATTTATAGTTATTTTCATAACCCCAATCAGTTTTCGACCGTCCATTCATCATTTTATCAATGTTGTAATTCCAATGAACTTGTGATGAATATCAATTAAGAAAAATTTTAGCTGCGAAATTTCACAAATTGGCTATTTTTTGGACATTTTCTGGAAAAATAGTTACAAATACACTTATTTGGTTACAAATTTTCCCATTTTTTCATCTCTCCAAAAATTTACCAATTTTAATAGTAAATTACATATTTTTTTATTAAACATTCACCTACATTCTATATGTATGACTTTTCAAACTAAGATAGTAGTCTATAATACTATACATAGGTATGGTATTTAAATCCTTAAAAAATGCCTCGATATCAATTCCAATATCTTTTTATGGTGAAATTTCACCAAGGTTATTATTTACATATACGAAACAGTCATAGGTGAATTTTCTAGATTTAATTATGAGAACAATAGTTATGTTAGCTTTCATAATCATATATGTATTGGAGCATAAGTCCTTGAGGATTTTTAGTTTCTCTAGCAAGGACTTATCATGAAAAAAACTATCACCATCCTAAAGAAAAATGATGATGACTATACCACCAAGATTGAGGCTATCGCAACTCATGTCTTGCAAACAATCTTCTAACCTATTAATATATATGCCAAAAATGGTAGGGGATAGAGGACAACCTTATTTGGCTCCTATATTATAGTTTCTTTCTTCCTATAGCAGTCAATATTTGTAAACACAGAAATGCCATTCTTATTTAACCATAACACAATAGTTCTTAGTTCAAAATGAACTTTTTGTTATTCTAGGCTAAAGCAAAATTTAGTCATGGATATTTTGTCAAAATATTCACTAAAATCAATGAAGCATAAAATGAAATTTTTTTATTATTGCAACACTCTTTAGAAATGATGTGAAGCATAACAAATAACACCATAGTTGAGGGATAGCCTCTAAAGCTAATGTGGCATTTAGTTTTTTCTGTGGATTCTTAGCCATATCCTAATCTTCTTTTCCAAAATACGTCTATGTAAGCTACTTAAGAAGGGGCCAATCATAATGATCATATAGTTAGATGAATTTCTTTTATCCCCACTTAAGAAAAAAGTTGCAACAAGGCATTGAGTGCAAGGTTTACAAAATCACACCTTAAGCCTTAAATTGGATACACTTGAGTGGACTGTATGTCAATTGTACAATATGAGAGGGGAACTTTTAAACTTAGGGCAAGTTCATCAAGAGGTTTACAGAGCCATGTATGAAAAAGTACATCTTAATGAACTAGCAGTTGTAGCGGTTAGGTAGCCGTGCATTCAAGTGAATGATTGTTTCATTATATGGACATCACCAATTTAGCCATACATTCTCATGAATGATTACTTCCTTATATGAACGCCAACGTTTTGATTATACCTCCATAATGGAGCTATAAAGTGAAAGTGCCAACTTTGACTAGAGGTAGAAGTAGCCCATCACAAAGTTTTTCAAGTCATAGTGAAGGATTTGTTGCATAGAGGAAGATAAATCTCAACTAATGAATATTACAAGAAGTAGCCATTAATGGTGACTGTTAGAGAATGTAATTCCTACTTGTCTTCTATGTATGTGTGTGATAATATTTATTTGGATGTTTGATTATTTGTCATTATTGGTAGTGTTCTAGTATCTTATCTAGTCTCTACCAGAAGGAGTACCTCCCTATAACTTATGAGGTTGTTGAGGCCTAACTAGTTTGAGGGATTCCATCCAACTAGTTAACTTCATTGATTGGTGGTTGGTTGAGATAGTTGCTAAACCAAATGATTGTGTGTCTAAAATAAATTTTCTATATTCTAACAACATTGTATGTATTTATATTTGTACAATTACATTTTTCCAAAAAACTATCACATTTGTGTGTGGAATAATCTCTCCCATCTTCACACTACATACAACAAGGAGCCACTGCCGTGGCGGTAGTCCCTGCCGGGCTCTGCAGGGAGTTTCTAGCAACAAGTCATATTTATAAATAACAAATGAATTGGAAATGGAAACAGTGGAAAGACATAATGAAAAAATGCACCATAACTTTAAGAATATTTCTGCAAGTTAACAAAAGGAAGCAGTGGAAAGAAAAAATGAAAAAATGCACCATAACTTTAAGAATATTTCTGAAAGTTAACATTATTGTTGATTGCATTTGTGAAATAAAATAACAATAGATTGTCTATTCAAATCTATATTTTACTAGTTAAACATGTTGCCCAATGTTGTATATTGCCTTTATAACATCACTTGGATTGTCATGAGTTATGAGCATTGAAAAATAAGCAATAAGCAGTTTTACTAAAATTTCGCACTGTATTAATGATGTGTAATTAGAATTGGGCGTAGCTCTTTGTAATTACTAATATGCAGTTTTACTGAATTTCATCTTCTATAAATACTGTGGAACTAGAATAGAATATTTTTTACGTTCAGCTGAGATCTATGAATTAAGAGGTACCAAACATTACAAGCATTATGCAGTTTTACTGAATTTCATCTTCTATAAATACTGTGGAACTAGAATAGAATATTTTTTACGTTCAGCTGAGATCTATGAATTAAGAGGTACCAAACATTACAAGCGTAGATTTAGTGACTGTTATCCGAAAGCATTTTAACAAATAAATTGCATTTTACCTGAAAGAACTTTGTTATTTGTTGTGTATCATTGTCACATATAAGGAAATAGTAGATATACATCCATCTTCCTATAGATGAATGCAATCGCACTGCCATGGTCAATTAGAATTTATGCGAAAGTTAATTAGAATAAGTTGTTTACGATAATACTTTTTTTTTTTCTCGTAGTTATTAGCATAAGATGGAAAAGTGGAGTATCCTTCCGGGAGTGAATGATAGCCACTGTGTTATTGATAATCGAAGCAGAATCTTCTTTTGTATTAAGAGCTGGTGATTTGGAGGACATGGATATGAGCTAATATAGCAATTTGGAGGATATTGGATATGATGAACTCATGATGACAGTGAGACAGCGAGTTATGATCATTTATTTAAAGAAAAAATTGTTATGATCATTTATTTAAAGAAAATTTTTTGAAAGCGATGTTGATTGGGAGCCATTGGAAACTATGTTTTCACAACACTCATTTATAAAATAAATAACACTTGATGGTTATATGTCGAGTCCCTCAAATTTCATCTATCATTTTATTTTCAAATATAAAATATATTAAAAAATCCATTATAATTTATAATATTAGTTTCAAAATTTAATTATAACAATTTAAAAAATATTTCACAATCCAAATAAAAAGAAATGTAATATATATAATGAAATAGGTAAATTATATGTAGACTTTATAATTTGGTGCTTATAAAAAATGAGATTTTTTTTCAAATTAAATGACAATAAATAATATGCGTAAATAATAACGCTTAAAAAGTGAACTTAAAATGCGAATCTATAACAACTACTTTATCAACTTTACCATTTTGCCCCATCAACTTGACCATTTTGCTGGTTTACTTATATCTTGTCCGAGGCTAAATTTATTATAGAAAATACGCATTTTCTTGAGCCCTCCTATTCAACAAATTATTCCCTAACCCTGCTGCGACATAGCAAATCATAACTGACCTTCCATAACCCTGCTGCGACATAGAAAATCACAACCGATCATCTTTATAGGAGTGTTTCTTCAAACCATGAAGGAAAAAACTTTATACCCTCCTATTCAGCAAATTATTCCATAACCCTGCTGCGACATAGCAAATCATAACTGACGAAGTTTAACGCCAGAGCTATTTGAACGTCAGCAAATCATAACTGACCATCTTTATAGGAGTGTTTCTGCAAACAATAACCTAAACCATTAAAGGGAAAAACCCACGACTTAATTCTTCACAGACATCTTGAGCAACTCATCTCCTTCACTCTATTCACTGCACATAAATAGGATTACTCATCTAGTTCTTAGAAATTATTAGTTATGATATATGATCACCATCGCCCCAATGTCCTCCCCTATCCATTGCCATAAAAAATTGTGCTCTAACCGTTTTCATAAAAATACTTCTCAGAGCATGACCATGTCTTTAATAGCTCTAATCTTTAATAGATTCGATTAGAGTATTACATTCCGCATACTAGATGAAATAAACAACTAAAACGCTAGAAATATCACAAAGAGAAGCAGGCCCTTGAATCCTAATCTAGACAACGCCATACATATTCTTTTACTCCACTCATACATATTTTTAGAAACATACATATTCTAAAATACATAAAGATGAGATTTCTTAATTAAAAATGTGCATGTATTTCAAAGTGTTTGTTTTCTTTTACTTAAAATATATACACATACCTAAAGTGCACGACAACTATACAATTACATAAACACTTATATTTCTATACAATTACATAAACACTCATATTTCTAACTAGATCCATGTGTTTTTATATGTGCACATCCCATTATTACTTCCTCAACCATCAACTTAATGTAAAAACGTAGATATGTTAAGACATTGTAGTACAAAGAACATGGAGAGAACCTAGCAAATCCAAGTATCTTTGATCAAGCAATGATCAACAAGGAAACAAAAGCGTCAAAAGAAGGAAGGCTACTAAAATTAGAAAAAAAATATAAGTATAGTAAAAATAGAACATGTTACAAGTACATATTATTAACATCTTCATCATAATAGTCAAATCATAAATGATACGTATCCAATATATGAAAAACGTTATTAAAAATAATGTCATATATTTTGAAAATTATCGATTACAATACTATTGAGCCTTATGATAAAAATTCTATTGAGCGTCGTGATAAAATTATAAGATTATTGATAACAATACTATTGAGTCTTATGATAAATTATAAATTTTCATTCGAATAGGAATCTTATAAGTTTAACCTGAGAAAAAGTATTGAATTAGGGTTATTAAGTCTTCTTACCACATGATAATCTTAGAATATCATATCATATTATGAAACTAGTATAGCTTCAATAACCAATAACCACGGAAATGTATGACAAGTCAAAATTAGAAATAAAGGCTTTCCATATTGATAAATTTTCATTTGATAAGGAAACTTATAAATTTAACATGAGAAAAAGTATTGAATTAGGGTTATTAAGTCCTCTTACAACTTGATAATTTTAGAATATCATATAATATTATGAAACTAGTATAGCTACAACAACCAAGAATCATGGAAATGTATTACAAGCTAAAATTAGATAGTCTTTCCATATTGAACATTATGATAAATTTTCATTGGATAAGGGACCCTATAAATTTAACATGAGAGAGAGTATTGAATTAGGGTTATTAGTTCCTCTTACAAATTGATAATCTTAGAATATCATATCATATTATCGAACTAGTATAGCTACAACAACAAAGAATCACGGAAATGTATTACAAGCCAAAATTAGAAATAAGGTCTTTCAATAGAGGGAAAAAAAATTTAAAGGGGAAGGAAATGCAGCGCACCGGCAACGTGTTCTATTTTCTATTTTATTTTTTTATGCACAAATTTACTCAAAACTAACTCCTCGAGACGTTCTCGTTCATTAACCTGCACGTGGGAAGTCCCTTTGTTTGACCGTCTTTCTCCGTGTATATATATAATGTTTCTTTAGACCAGACTCCAATGTGCAGGAATACCCGCACTAATTTCAACGTCGATTAGGAGTTGGGACTCCCTACCAAATGGAGCCGGGCTTTGTTCCAACCGTAAAGACGCCGACTATACGAATGGTTCGTGTGAGCTGGGTCAGACCCGACTGAGGTGAGGCTTGTACCCGGCACGCCAAATTTTTTTCGATACCGGCTGCTCTTATCGCCGAACACCTGTGGGACCCACACACGGGGTTGCGGTTGGCTGGTTTCAGCGAACCGACCTCCGACTGCTACCCGAAACGTTAACCACAACGAATTCTACGGAGAGTTTTTACAGTAACGATTATAGTGCCAATTTGTTCTCCTTCCACTTGGCATCGTCCAATGACTAGTAGGGATCTAGACAACCATAGGTTCTGCCTCACGGAAATTTTCTTAGTGCAGATCTTTACGACTCAAAGAAATGTAGGCACGAAGACAACCTTTTCAGAATGAGAATTCATAGCAATAAAACTTAAAACAAACCGTTCAAGGCATCACGAAATATATTCATTTTGTGCATGGAGACTAATCACAGAACAGAACTTGTTAGAAATGTATGTACTAAACTAGCCTTCCTCGCCTTTAGTTGACTTAACACAGCACTTTTACAAATTCAAACAAACAAACGTTCTGAAACTATTCTTCATCGAGAATTTGAACAACAATTTCTACAATTTGTAGAAACGGTTCACAACATAAAATGAGTTCGTCACTCCTCTTTTCCGGCATGCGCAGTCGAGAGGTACTCAGGAAAATATATATATATTTCAAGATAGAAAAAGTATAATCTTATTTATATAAGAAATATAAAAGAATCAAAATATATATTCAATAGAAACATAGCCTATGTTCCAAAATGATCTGAAACTGTAACATCAAAAAAGCCCTATCTTAAAATAGCGAAATCAGACTTGTGAAAACCGTGAAGGCGATAGAGCAATATATATAGATTGCTCTAATATATATAGATTGATTGATTAAAAAAATGTCCTTTAACCTTGTCGTAGAAGGGAATATTTCAATAGTAATCAACAAAATATTTGTCCCATAAAAGGGAGATATCTATTAATAGTAAAATCTTTTCCGGCCATCGCAGCCGAGAGGCCCTCAAGAATACATATATATACAATATTAAAGAAGAAATATCCTTTCACCAAACCCGACATGCATCCAGCAGGAACTATTCTAAAATAAACAACTAAACCTTGTTCTATAAGGGTTCGTAAAAAGGGTTCGTAAAAAGGAGATGTCTATTAATAGTAAATGAACAAACTAGCCTAGCTGTCTTTCCGAGGACACATAGGCAGAACCATATATGAGATATGTATATAATTTGGAGTCGTGGAGTGACGTTCCCACATCCAAATGCCTTCGAACAAAAGGTTTCATGTACTCCTATTCATTAGATCTACAACAATGTTGCCACTCTTAATGATCTCTACTTCATCCATCCAAACCGCTTTCTCAACTAGAACACCCTTCCATTGAGCCAATTAACCATAATAATTTTTATTTCTAGTTCTTTTGATGAGCTTTTGGTCGAGGATCATTTACATCTATACTTTTTGAGTTGAAGGTAATTGCATCTCCTATTGAATTTTCTCTTCATTTTGTAGCTTTTCTCCATGTTCCTTCATGTTCTTGATAAAGGTGCTGTAACATTAAATAAAGGGGAAATATTTATATTTGGGGACAATTTGATCTCATAACAATTTCTTGAAAACTTTCTTAGGATTATTTTACAGGGATAAATCTTTCTAAGCTTTAACTTATTGTACTCACACCTTGGGAACCTTTCCTTCCTTAAATGAGCTAAAACCATATCTCTAATTTCAAAATTCACCTCCCTTCACCTGAGATCAACCCTCTGCTTATAGTGAAGATTTCTTTCCTGTAGCTTCTATTTAAATTTCTCGTGGATCATCTGCATCATTGTAGCAAACTCCTCTGCATCTGCACTTTCCTCTCTTGTGTGTACTATACATAATATTAAAAGGACTTTTTCCTATGCTCCAATTAGGAGAACCGTTATAGGAAAATTTAGCTTGTGGGATAACTTGATCCCATTGTTTGTTATGCTCATGCACTAGACACCTCATTAAATTTTCCATACTTCTATTAACCACTTCGATATGCCCATTTGTTCGGGGGTAATAGGCTAAATTGTAGGTTAAGATTTTCCCCAAATTCGTCCATAAAATTATCTAGAAATTCCCAACAAATTTGGCGTCCTGGTCTAAGACAATGCTCCTAGGAAACCCATGTAATCTCACCACTTCTTCGAAAATGAATTTGCAATGTGGGAAGCATCATTTGTTTTTTCTCAGGTTATGAAAAATGCCATTTTAGAAAAATCGTCCACCACTACGAAAACTAAATCATGTCTTCTTTGAGTTATTTGAAAACCGAGAACATAATCCATAATAATGGCTTCACAAGGTTAGCTAGGTATGGGTAGTGGATGATATAGCCCTATATTTTGTTGTCTCCTTTTAGGATGTTTAAAAATTATATGTCTATCCATTTCTTGTCTCCCTTTAGCATGGTTAAAAATTCTATGTCTATCCATGAGCCTTTTGACATCTGCCCTCATACCTAGCTATTAATAAAAAGAACTTAATTTTGAAATGAGGAAAAATTAGAATAGTTTTCTCAGTGATTTTCTTCATCATCAATTGGAATGCTTCTTCTGCAGTTGTTTTCCATCTAAAACATTGATGTTCCTTTTTTATTGTCTCTACCATTGGCACACAAATGTGGCTAAAATTTAAAAAAATAAATAAAATAAAAGCTGGCCAATCCATGGAACCTTCTCACCTTGTGTATTTGGGTTAGAGAAGGGAAATATTTAATACATTTTACCTTCTTAGGAATCATTCTCAGCCCTTTAGTAGAAATGACAAATCCTAAATAAACTAACTTTATTTTAAGAAAATAACACTTCTTCAAATTTATGAGAAGAGTTTTCTGCTATAGATTTTCTAATACCAACTTTAAAAATATGAGGTGTTCTTCCTTATTTCTATGCTAAATAATAATATCATCCAAATAAAAAGTCACAAAGCTGCCAATAAATTCTTTGACAACTTCATTCACGAGCCTCATAAAAGTGTTGGGTGCATTGGTCAAGCCAAAAGGCATAACCAATCATTCATGCAAGCCGTCATTAATTTTGAAGGTTGTCTTCCACTCATGTTCCTCTCTCATCTAACTCTAATGATTCATGCTCTTTAAATATATTTTGGAAAAATATTTGGCACCAGTAAGACAATCCCTTATGTTTTCCATGTGGGGTAAAGGGAAGCTCTACTTGATAGCTATCTTATTAATACCTCTAGAACTAGTGCACATTTTCCAACCTCCATATTTTTTTGGGCTCAAGACAGTTGGAACAACAGAAGGGCTCAAGCTCTCTCTAATGAACCCTATGTCCAACAACTCCTTGACTTTCTTTTTTATTTCTTCATTTTCTCTACAGGTAATTCTATAAGTTTCCTTATTAGGTAAACTATCTCTTGGGAGAAAGTCTACATGATGGTTAATGATTCTTACAAGATCGAAAGCATTTGACAACTCATCAATGATAACATCCACGAACTCATCTAATAGTGACTAAATTTTAGCAGTCAACCCATTTAGATTTGTCTGTGTAAGGATAGTTTGAGGCTTGCTAATTACAATGAACTACACCTCCACTTCTGACTTGAATCCTCATAGAAACTCTTTCTCGGTCATGATTAACATGCTTAGGCATGCACCCTCTTTTGCTCCTTTCTCTTCCAATGGCAACAACACATGGATACAACTATGATTCTTGAAAGAGTAGCTTTTCTTTCTCATGTCATGAATAACACCTCTATCATACTGCCAATATCTACCTAATAAAACATGACAAATGTCTATAGGCATGATGTTGAATAACACTTCATCCTTATAATTTTTCAATTTGGAATTCCACCTTGCTCTGTTCATGGGCTAAAATTTGATGTTCCTTTTGCAGTGATGTCACTTGGTAAGGACTGGGATGTGCCATCTTTTGCAAGCCCAATTTCTCAACCATTTCAATAGAAACCAGGTTATTAGTGTTGACGTTATCAATAAGTACTTTGCAACGCTTTCCTTGAGATTTACAAATTGTTCTAAACATATTTTTTCATTGGGATGAATCTTAATTCTCCATTAAAATATTCTTTAACATTAGAGATTCACTGAATTTAGGGGTTTCCTCTTTTACCTCTGTTGTCACCTTCTCATTCCTAGATTCTACAACATGTGCTCTTCTTTGGCCTACTGATTTATTTTTAGGATAGTTTTATGACATATGGCATATATTTCTACATATGTAGCATCTATCTTCCTTTTTTTTTGCATATGCCTCTTAAGACAAATCTCTTACCCCTTTATTTCCCTCTTCTTGGAGATTGAACGAAAGAACTCCCTGCTACTTCTCTTGGAGTGTGGGTTCTTGCCTTGTTTGGTGACATTTTCCGTCTAGCTAGATCCTTTCTCTACTATGTTAACTCTACTTTCTAGCCAACTTTTCTTCTGCCCTCATTGTTTCCTAATAGGAATCCTCCACATACATCAAGGGTAATATGCCAATTTCATCCTAAATTTCAAATTGCGGACAATTTCTAGACCTATCCACCTTCTCCACACTGTCTTTGATGTGCCCTAATGTAATATTTTGTGTGAAAAGTTCTTTTGTGTATCCTTTCACTGTCATGGATTTTTTGGTTCATATTATGTACATGCCTGAACAAATTTAGTTAGTAATCCTTATGCATAAATTCACTATTGAATTTAGCCACCATCCTATCCCAACTATTAATCTTCTCTTTTCCTTTTCTTCTCTGGTCTTCTTGTAACTCATCCCACCATAGTGTTGCACGTTCTCTCAAACTGGTCACAACATATTTCATTTTTTGGTCCTCCTTAACATCCTCAAATTATTCCACATTCATATTCCCTCCAAGTCCTGATGTAAACTTGGTTACTGACTTAATCAATTGGTCATCTTGCAAGGGGGCTTCACTCACTGAACCTCTGACATAGCACATGTGTTTGTGGTAAACTAAACAATACCCTTAATTTGACTACATATTGGAAAATACTTCTAAAAATCACATTATTTAACCCCCTACCAATATAAATCCAATACACCTTCCCAATTTATAAAGCCCCTATTTTTACTAAATATTGTATGTATCTATTTTTTTTATTCACATTTTTTATACCATTTTGTTTTTATATCCATGATAGAGTGACATGATGCCTCTCTTATGACACCACATGCATTCTATAATGTACCTTTCATCTTTTGATATACATTGTAGATGCATATTAGTTCCACCTTTCTTTTTTTGATAGACATTGTAAATCCATATTAGTTCTCCCACAATGCAATTACCTAACCCACAATCAAGCACATATCACCATGATTTGTGGCATTTAATGGTCTAAGGCAGAAAAAATTCGTTTTGATACCAATTTCTTATGAAACCAACTCACATAAAGATAGAAAAGATAGATCAATGCCTTATAATTCAGCCTCTTCAAGGGGGAAACCTCCTTTACATTAAACAAATGAAGAATTCTTGGATGATTCAAATGAAAAGACCTCCTTTCTCCATATAGGAGTCTAAGGGGTCATAATATAATCAAAGTCGACATAATAATAATAATGCAAGGGCACAATAATAAAAATAGTGGGCTTCTATGGGGCATAATAGTAACAATATGGGCACTACATGGGTACACCAATATAATAAGGGGGTTGTAATAATAACAATAAGGGGTTACACTAGTAGGAAAGGGGCCTAGCATGCCCCTCTCCTTCAAAAAGTGTTGTTCTCAATGCTTGAGTAGTTCTTGATGCGTCTATGTAAAACTATTGTCCTCCCATGTGGAATCTTTAGCAGGTAAGTTCTTCCACTTGATGAGATAAGATGAAATTGATCGATTTTATAGCTACCGGGTTCTTATTTCGATGATTGCTCCAGGTTGCAATATGATTTTTCCTTCCTCTTCAAGTTCTGGCAATATTGTTTGAATTGGGATCTTCTGCAACTTTTGAATGAGTGGCCATACTTCTTTGTCCTTCTTCCATTCATCCGTTGCTTCATTTATCCAATCTAGTTGGATAATAGAAATAACAGAAAGCAATGCTTCCACATCCTCATCCTTTCTTGAGAGTGCATCCGCAACAAAAATTTGCTTCCATTTTTTATAGATGATGTCAAAGTCATAACCCTACATATTTGTGACCCTTTTTTCTATTCTTCTAAAGATAATAGTTGTTCAAAAACATTTTTAAGACTATCATGATTCATTTTTACCTTGAAGTGTCTTCCCATTTGGTAAGGTTGTTATCTCTTAAGTGCAGGTAGCATTGCCAAAATTTCCTTCTCATAAATAGCTTGTTTAAGATGTAGCAACAAAAATACCTAATCAGCTACATCAAAACATTTTTCACTACGATGTTGATCTACCTTTTGTTTCATTCGATTTTGCACCAAAGTGGTGTTATCCTTTAAAAGTTGGAGAACTTGTTGTTGATGATCTATGTGATCTTTCACTACTTGAACCTTTTTCTCCTTGATATGTCCTTCTATCTTGAGAGTTTGAGGAGTGGTAATTTCTAGATGTGATCTTTCACTTCTTGAACCTTTTTTTTCTTGATATATCATTCTATCTAGATAGTTCGAGCGGTGGTAATTCTGGCCAATGTATTACAAGATATGGTTGGATTCATTTCTTCTTTCTTGATGTGATCTTTCACTTCTTGAACCCTTTTCTTCTTGATATGCCCTTCTATATTGAGAGTTTGAGGATTGGTAATTCTTGCCAATGCTTTACAAGATATGGTTGGATTCATATCCTCTTCCTCTGGGGTTGGGTCCTAGTGTATATCCTCTTCTTTTGATGTTTCTTGATCCTTTTCTTCCTCCTCTTCACATTCTATGTAAAATAATTTCTTCTCAGCACACTTATGACCTTTAGTGCATTTGTTATCACAATTGTAACAAAGCCATTTTTCTCTTTTTTCTTCCAATTGTTGTGGTGTAACCCTTGTAGGCTGTGGAAGGCTAGGAGAAAAAACACTTCCATCTTTATTATTGTGAGGGGTAGAATTCATTATTCTGATAATTTTGCTTTCCACTTTGTAACAAAGCCCTTTTTCTATTTTTTCTTCCAATTGTTGTGGTGTTGCTCTAAATAAGGTGTTTCTCTTTGTATTCTCAAAATGTGCTATAATTTCCT
The DNA here is from genome assembly GCA_000404065.3 of Pinus taeda. NCBI lineage: Eukaryota > Viridiplantae > Streptophyta > Pinopsida > Pinales > Pinaceae > Pinus > Pinus taeda. Next base: position 102,214 of record APFE030392177.1, on the reverse strand, counting down.
TTGTGAAAATTGACCATGTAACAATTTGTTTACGAGAACAAAGCCCTTTATACCATAAAAATTGATCTTGTTCTAAATATGAAGATGTAATACATACCTTTTGTAATAGTGGTACACCATGTAGATCAAAATATTTCTCCATTTGTATTATCCAATTTACCAGATCCTTGCCATCAAACTTCCTCATCTCACTTTTGTTGATTTTAGGACCTTAATCTTGAAACGACTATAAATTTGTACTTTCAAATCTTTAAGTTCTGAAATTGTGATCTGTAGTAGCCCTTTGTGTCCACTTTCCAATGCCATCAGTCTGATCGAATTTAGATTCTCCAAGAAGGAGTTATGCACAATCGCCCAAGATTACCTAATTATATACCTTTTCAGAAGAGAAAAATTTTATGAAGTGCCATGTGTCACTGTTTTGACCTTAGGATCTGAAAAATATACACAGGAAACTAAAGTTCATCCTCTTTCTATAACTTCTTACGAAATTTCAATCTGATGCTCGAAACAAAAGTTATGACTATTTTCCCTAGGTCTCATGTTTGGAATGTAATTCGAGAGACTGCAAAAAGGACAACTTCCTCAGATCATATCTCCACAAATATAGAGCTAAAATCTCTGAAATTCAGACCCAAAATTTAGAATGATTTCAACCAAAATGGTTTTTTTTTTGTAGCATCTGAAATGTCGCAGAAAAAAGTTATAGTGACAATTCCATGATGACCTGTTTTGAGAAATGAAACCCTCGAATCAATAGCTCTGATACCAAATGTTATGAAACTAGCTCACAAAAATATAAAATAGATAGATCAACGCCTTACAATTCAGCCTCTCTAAGGCGACAACCTCCTTTACATTACACAAATGAACAATTCTAGGATGATTCAAATGACAAGACCTCCTTTCTATATATAGGAGTCTAAGGGGTCATAATATAATCAGAGCCAACATAAAAATAATAATGTAAGGGCACAATAATAACAATAGTGGGCTTCTACGGGGCACAATAGTAATAATATGGGGACTACATGGGTACAACAATATAATAAGGGGGTTGTATTAATAACAATAAGGGGTTACACTAGTAGTATAGGGGCCTAACACAATTTGAGATGAAAAAGCCTTATTGGCCTTGAAAATTTAACACGTATAGGGAAATTCCTTCACTAATCCACCATATCATAAATCAACTAAGGAAATTCTATGATTGAGCATAGTAAGTTCTAGTCATTGGATAAGGTGGTAGTCAATGAAAACTCTTTAATGAAATTAGATTTCCAAGCCCTGAATTAACCTATCAATGACTAAAATCTACTATAGATACAATCACCTAGAGATATAAAGGATCATAAGCAGAACTATCGAGAGCTTACTCTCAATTGCATTCTAAACTTGTGTATTTGCTTCCCCAAGAACTACAAAGGATCATGAGCAGGGCTAAAGAGAGCTTAATCTCAATTGCATACTAATCTTTTTTATTTTCTTCAAATCTAGGGGCATAAGAGCATTGGAAGAAGACTCCCATAATGAAAATTCATTTCTAGGTCTGCATGATGCCACGGTGATGCCCAATTTTGACCAAAAGAAAAGCCCATGAAAATCCTCCAAAACCATCAAAGAATAGTCTCTATTAGATACTCTGATGAAGAAAAAGAGGTCTAGCATGAATCTTATTCCTTTCTAAGTGAGAAGTTCCATGATATGATCGCCTATTTAGCTATGTAAGTACATGTGTAGCCAACTTGTAGCAAGACCACAACAATACAAAATAAATACTTACAAGCCCTCAAGCCTATGTATAAATTTGTCAGTTCATCCATGGAGTTATTGGTGCTGACACCCATTACATTATCGTTGTAATACGATGCTCTCCCTTGTTGTAATGGGATGCTCTCCCTTAGCTTAAGGATACATACATAATTATGCTTGCAAGCCTTGGATGAGGACACATCCAATCTTCCATGACCAATCTGAACTCCAACTCATTGCCCATCAACTACAGTTTTCTAGGCTGCATGTGTGTGTATTTTGTCAAAGAAAAATACCTATATATACAAGAGAAGTGAACATACATGTTGTCCCAAAAAGGATTGGACTTGGACTCTCATCCCAATTTGAATACATACATAAATACACACATATATTTACTACCAATCTTAATTAGGCACACTGATTTGATATTTTCAAGCTAACCCAAATATGGCCTATGGATGTCAATTTCAGATTTCGAAGGTCTATTTTACCAAAGATAATTCATAATAATAATTCCTCATCCAAGCAAGTATAAACATTGAGAGGTTGGCCCATAAGTATAAAATTTGTTTTGATACCAATTTGAGAGGAAAAATCCTTATTGGCTTTGAAACTTTGACACCTGTAGGAAATTACTTCACTAATCCACGATATCATAAATCAACTCAGGCAATTCCAGGATTGAGCATAACAAGTTCTAGTCATTGGATAAGGTAGTATTCAAGGAAAAGTCTTTAATGACATTAGATTTCCAAGACTTGAATGTTGGAAATAATACTGAGAGGGGGGGGTGAATCAGTATTAGAAAATCATTAACTTTTTCATTTCCATACTCAGATTCATATATGCTACTTTAGTTAAGGGAACCAGCGCATATACGCAACTGTGTTTAATGCAACTTGTGTATATCTAGTAAACTTATGATTCAGTTAATCCATTATATGTTGATCTTTAATCAGTGCATCAAAACATCATTAACCATATAAATAGTAAAAAGGTGCAGTAAAACATAACAAATCATCACACATAAGAAACACATATGAACACCATGATATAAGGTGGAAACGCAATGTGGGACAAAAGCCACCTGCTATTGTTTTCTTTAAGGTAAGAAAAAATTGTTTACAACCTTGTACTGGCATAGACTCATACTAGTACGTAGGCACCCACCTGCAAAAGGCTACAACCTTCTCTCATTCTCCAGCTACTACTGGAAGGGAGGTACAACCCCCTAGCTCTCGTACTAGTTGATCCGTATACTAGTACATAGGCGCCGACCTACTAAAGGCTACAACAATCACTCGTTTTCCAGCTACTACTAAAAGGGAGCTCCAACCCCCTAGCTCTTGTACTGGCCGATATATTTACCAGTATGTAGGTGCCATCCTACAAAAGGCTACGACCTTATTTCTTCCTTCAGGGACCACATTTCATAAATTTTCAGACTGGATACTCCTGAAGCACAACACCATAATCTGAAGGCCCCGTTTCATCCAATTTTCATACTAGACCCATAAACAACATTTAAGCACAAAGATAATACAACCATCAACTACACCTACATCATCAATCTCTGAATCACCCAATATCGAATCACTGAAACCCTATCATAAAAACGCTATCATCAGAACACAGAGCATAATGCAGAACTCTGCAACAACAACTAGACCCAACTGCAACTTCAAATATCATACTTCATACTGTATATGCTACTCAGATGAGCCAAAATAGTGTGTATATGTGCTTTTACCAAAGTGAACCTACGTACAAATTTGTAAATATTTATTCATAACTATGTAGTTATTCCAGACATCAATCATACCCAGATAATAAAATTTATACAATAAAACATGCGTCAATAATTCAGATCTAGTCTATCCATGATCAAACCACATAATGATAAGAAACTCCAAGCCTTATGATCTCGATCCATCATCCATCATCAACCACATAGGTGCATCCTTGATTCAGATCAAGCAAAGCATAACAAACCCATAACCAACATACTAGAACTCACACTTCATCAGATATTCAATCCTTGCACACTTCCACTTTGGCCTAATGATCTTCTTCTCCTTATATAGGTTTAGACATCTCTCAACAGCATGGTCCAAAACCACATAGGACCAATACCTTGGACCCAATACCTAGGGTCAATACCTCGAACCAAATAACATCGACCAAATACCACGGACCAAAACTTAGTTTTCAGACATATACGCACCTTTCCTTCTGTGAAAGTGCATGTGTATGTTATACACACCTTTGTATATAGTGAACTTGCATGTATACACTACTTGGTATATAGTGAACATGCGTATATACACGACTTGGTATATAGTCAACCTGCGTATACCTTTCTTTCTCTATTCTGTGAGTCTGAACTGTGATATGTCATCTAAGTGAGTTTCCATCAAGGACAACACTTGAGTCATACTTGTATCATAATAGCAACACTGAATTAACCTATCAACGACTAAAATCTACTACAGATACAATCACCTAGATCTACAAAGGTTCATAAGAAGAACTATAGAGAGGTTACTCTCAATTGCATTCTAAACTTGTTTATTTGCTTCCCCAAGAGATACAAAGGATCATGAGCAGGGCTAAAGAAAGCTTAATCTCAATTTCATACTAACCTTGTTTATTTTCTTTCGATCCAGGGGCATAGGAGCATTCGAAGTAGACTCCCACATGCAAATTCATTTCTAGGTCTGGGTGATGCCATGGTGATGCTGAATTTTTAACAAAATAAGAAGCCCACGAAAAGCCTCTGAAACCATCACATAATAGTCTCTATTGGACACTCTGATGAAGAAAAAGAGGTTTGGTCTGGCTATTATTTCTTTTTGAGTGAGAAGTTCCATGATATGATGGGCTATTTAGCTATGTAAGTACATGCGTAGCCAACGTGTAGCAAGACCACACCAAGACAAAAGAAATACTTACAAGCCCTCAAGCCTATGTACAAATTTGTCATTTCATCCATGAAGTTCTTGGTGCTAACACCCATTACATTATCGTTGTAATGGGATGCTATCCCTTGTTGTAATGGGATGGTCTCCCTTAGCTTAAGGATATATACATAATTACGCTTGCAAGCCTTGGATGAGGACACATGCAATATTCCATGACCAACCTGCACTCCAACTCATGGCCCATCAACTACAGTTTTCTAGGTTGCATGTGTGTGTATTTTGTCAGAGAAAAATACCTATATATACATGAGTGGTGAACATACATGTTGTCCTAAAAAGGATTGGACTTGGATTTTCATCCAAATTTGAATACATACATAAACACACACACATATAAACTACCAATCTTAATTATGCATGTTGATTTTATATTTTCAAGCTAACCCAAATATGGCCTATGGATGTCAATTTTAGATTTCAAAGGTCTATTTTACCGAAGATAATTCATAATAGTAATTCCTCATTCAAGCAAGTATAAACATTGAGGAGTTGGCCCATAAGCATATAAATGGTCATATCTAAATTTTTCAATCCAAGACTCCAAAGTAGAACAAAAACCTTCAAGATTCTCATTAGATAGGGTATGAGGATTCCATAAGGTAGAGATCAAATATTTAACTATTCCAACCAATCCACAATACATTGCCATAACTCTTTTGCCCGGATCTATGCTTAACTAAAGAATGAAGTCTAAGGAAGATTGATAGAATTCTTAAGTGAACATAAGGAGTAATGTAACACTCCTAAACTGCTCAAGGGTCAGGGTTGACCCCTAGACCAATCTTACAGGGACATGAGTGCATTGGTGAGCATTTTAGATTTCGTTTTCAGATGTTCTATGAAGACTAATTATTTAGCCTTCTTATAAAACTCAAGATTCCACCTATGAAGCTTGTCATAAAGGTTGGGTCTCTAAACTCAAAGTGGCATCATAAACAACATCTCCCATCAACCAATACACTCAACCATGACACTAAAATCGACACTATAGAGTCATACCCAAGAGGTAGCATTCATTCAGTGAAAAATATCAAGCAATTACAACTAATGTTCCACCTAGTTTCCAAGATTCAAGGGGATAGGGGGATGTTAGGATATGTGCTTGTGTGTGTGTGTTATAAACATGATTCAAATTTAAATTCAATAGCGAAATATATTGATTCACACATCATAAATGATTCAATAGAAGATACTAAAGCCTAAATATTATACTAGTAGATTGAAATTACTCAAACTCAGAAATAGTAAAAGGTGATGAGTCAAAGACTTGGTCTAAGGTCATTAGTATCAAAAATCAAGACTCAAAAGTGAAAACTGAAAATGATCAATGGAAAATGAACCAATGTTATTAGAATTGGACCAGTAATCAAACTAGTTGATGCCAAAACTGATAATCGAAGAAAAACCAAACCAAAAGACCAGTGAACCAAAAATTACATAAATTTTCAAAATTTTCAAAAAAATTGTAAATATTCATGTGCATCAACATGAATCTAAACTGTTATACACAAATATGCAATTTTTCTCAAATGTATAACAAGTAAAGGTGCATATAACCAAAATAACATTGACTGCAATCCATCTTTGAACTAGAAACACATCAACAAAGAGGTTGTAGATGGCCTCTATAGTCGAAAAGAAACCATTCTACAATAAACACCTGCATATCATCATGCTAGAATAAATTGAATCTATGAAACAAGTCCATAGACATAGAGCCAAGTCAACTTGTTAAGCACTGATCAGAAAAAGCTTTGTGAAAGCACTAGAGAAATCCTATGACTATTGTTAAAAACCTAATACCATTGTTAGGACACATTACAAATCCTAGCATTAGAATATCCATCTATTATAGTTGAAAAGTACATATCATACAATTCATAATCTAGCATTCCCTCCTAAATTTAATCTACCTTTTTCTTATCAATGTGCACTTTTGTAGAAGCTAGATCCTTCTTCTTGTGAAATGTTGATGCACCAACTCCTGTAGCTTTTGTTGAAGTGACATTTATTCTTGGATCTTGAATATTATTCTCATATTTGTTTGGAATGGTAGAATTGGGGTAGGAGAGGCCACGAGGGTATTTCTTTGACCTTCATTTGAAGCAATAGACTCTGAAATTGCCACTTTACTCTTCAATTTGGGCTTCAAAGCATGAATTCTTGTATAGAGCTTGCAAAATAAACCCATATAAATATATTTTGTTTACAACATAAGCAAACTGTATCTCTTGTAAGATAATGACATTGTACCCATAAATATGATAAATTGATAAGTGGTTGAACACATACAAGAAGAATTTGTTACAGTCCAATGGTTAGATACCATTCCTTCTTCAGAGTCTGCACACATATCTCTGCATTGCTTTCAATATTAGGGTGGAAGATTTTTGTGAAAAAATACCCTGAGTCGCACATCTAATACAAGTTAAAAAAATGTAATATTTAGTATTCTTTACATCATAAACAATGTTTTGATATCAAGAAAAGTCAAAGAAACTAATAATTCACTCATGATATGATGGCGAGAATGAATTGCCTTGTGGAATCGAATATGGACAACCACGACTGGCCATTGATATTTTCCTGACTCAGATATGCTTAACAGGAAGCCTAGACATAGTAACTTGGCTATTGCTAATAGAAAATTTTTCATCTTATAGAAAATAGTATATTGCATGACTCCACGAGGTTTTATTACGTGACAATATTACAATGGATTATAAGAAAATTTACGCGACTGCTATAGGGATTAAATCTATTTGGTGGAAGACACACCAATATACTTATAGATGGTAAACAGAAAAATTTGTGTGATTCTGCTACACCTAGCAGGAAGCTTAAGAATATTAACTGTTAGGTCGCTATAATACTAGTGATTACCCCATTACTATTGTAGTTGTATCCCTTATTAATATTGTTGTGCCCACATTGTCCCCATATTGTTATTATTGTGCCCCATAGAATCTCTCTATTGTTATTTTTGTGCCTTTATATTATTATTGTTACGTCGGCTGGGTTATATTGTGACTCCTTAGACTCCTATATATAGAAAGGAGGTTTTGTCATTTGAATCATCAAGGAATCATTCATTTATGCAATGTAAAGGAGGTTGCCCCCTCGAAGAGGCTGAATTCTAAGGCGTTGATCTACCTTTTCTATCTTTTTGTGAGCTAGTTTTATCACATTTGTTATCAGAGCTTTTGGATTCTAGGGTTTCACTGCTCCAAATAAGTCATCGTGGAATTTTCACTATAACTTTTTTCTAAGACTTTTTGTTGGACACCTAATCCTAAATGGGTTAGTGTGGAAGCCGAATGGACAAAGCAGTCCAAGGGACCTTGGGATGTGAATCCCAACGGTCACATAATGTACCATAAATATACATCATTTGTGAATAAAAATTGTACTGCATGATTTATCTTTCTGTTTGTTCTCGCTCCCCATGTGTGTTTAACATGGTATCAGAGCTGGTTCGTTCATAACCTTCTCAATATTGTGTAAGCCACTTGTTTTTGTGGCCTGTGTAAACCAATGCTTCTATGTCTTAATGAAGCTTGTAGGTTTGTGATCATTTGTTAGGATAAATTCATATTGCTCATTGAGATTGAAGTCAGATCTTTTCCTCCATAACGTTTTTGGCATTATCACATTTAGAACTAATCGTTCTCTCTGAACGGGTCAGAAACGTTTCACAACTGGTAAACGTCCTCTCTACATTCATATAACTGTCGGTTCTACGATTCTGAGTGTAACGCACATTCCAGCTATCTGAAAATAGAGGCCTGGGTATTTTTAAAACCTGTCAACTCTGTAGAACCTGCTTGCCATTAATTTCTCTGTTGATCCTGTCAGTTATAGACATAACATTTTTCATTGACCTGTTCCCTTCTGCTACGCTGCTCCTGTAGCTAGTCCACCTACATGTAACCGCCATTTTTATGCACTGCTCCATTCTTTTCCAGTCATCAAATATGATTAATTCATTCTCATTCTGTGCATTGTAATGCCTAGTCTCTGCACTGTTTTCAGTCTTGAAAAAAAAAATACGCTGCCTAGTTAACACTTCACAAAACGCTACTCTTGGCATTTACTCAACCTGTGCAGCTCCACGCCATGAACGAATCACTGCAGATACATTTGCAGATTCCACTGGTTTTCGACAGAGTAATGAAAATTTGAATGTAATTGCTAGAAACGGGTCCTACAGGAATTCAATCCTTCAGTTTGATTCTTGTCTTCAGATTTAGGGTTTCATACCAGCAAGGATTATTCGTAGAAGCGTATGACAAAGACTACTAGTGGCGTGGATTCGTCGTGAGGAGGCTCTTCTGTGGGGAGGAGTTTTGGTTGGTTCACTTTCCCGGCACCAAAACTCTCTGCGCACATCGCCTTTCAGCCTTACGTCGTGCTCAAGACTGGAAAGACAGAACCTGGCACTTGGTTGGAGACTTTCATGAAATGCCAGAAATAAAGTTTAGTTAACAAGAAGAAAGGGTGTTGTACAAAGTTAATGTTCCTGCCCACTAAAGCTCACGAATTATAGAAATCTGCTACGTACAGTATGGTGGGGCCAACCCAAATATTATTCATAAAATAAATGTGTGGAGGTTCATGTTTCTGGGTTGAAAGAAGAGATAGCATGACTTCCCTGTCTCATTATACGAATTGCTAGAGTGTGTACAAAACGCTAACTCCATTCCTTACTACTGGACATAACTTGATGTGAGACGAGAATCTTTACCAGATGAATATCCTTGCAATTGAGATGTCTCTCTGCTACCTGGAAGTTAATTTACTCTGCGTGTGGGCGTGCCATGAATGCCTGTGTGTTTTGACTACTACGTTTCATAGAGTACCCTCTTTCTAGAGTTGTTGTGGCTGAAGAAGGACATGCGTCTTCCCGAGGGAGATACAAGTTATATCAAGGTGTGATATTTCCTTTGTTGGGCAAGAATAGAGCATAGGCAGATCGTAATCGCTAAGTTGGACATGGAGCAATCCCCCCACAGGCCGAGTTCCTATTTCTGGGCATGACCATGACTTCTGCAAGTGGTATTGAAAGGGACAAGAACCTAATTAGTATGTTGAGATTGTTGTAACCTAATATTTGGAGTTGTGTATCATCCCAAGTCTTTGGATGTTCCTTGTTCCACCTCAAAGCCAGTTGGATGTTTGTTTACAGCAAGGATTGTTATTTCGTTCCTGTCATTCCAGGTTCTAATTTCAGTGTTGAATTGTTCTACAATTTGTATGGAGAGGGCAAAATCACATTAAAATAGGAGGCCACATTCAGAAGTGGGATTTGCTGGATGATTATTCATTTGGTTTCTTGGCATGTTTTTTGAGTATGCGAATTCTGAAGTTTTATCTATGATTTCAAACTGTTCAATGCAGATTTCATCATCTTCTTTGTGCGCCCATAATCTTATATTGTTCTACTGCTTATGTGAAAACTGACATTGACCAAGGGCTTGACAACATTACAATGTATTGTATGACTAGTATCACTAGCATGAGATATGACTATGGTATGGCTCTTACGTCATGAGGAATGACTCTAGACCTTATTCTTCGAGATCTGTATTGCTTTCTCAGTAGCATCGAATACAGTGGCACGCAATATAATGGCTCAATGTATTTGCTCTGTGGCTTGATATCATCGACAAAGGCTCATTGTGGCTTGTTTATATATATATATCAGCAGCTTTTTATATGATTCGTTGTAGCATTCCATCGATATTTGATTACACCTTCAATCACCTGAAGTGAAAAGAACTTTGTATTCAGATTCTACGAGTTCTGCAGAATGCTAACAACTTGCAGCCATGTATCCAGATGAGCCTGTATATACCCACGCAGCTCAGTATTAATTATATATTTTACAAGTGAAATACAATTGCAATTAATATAATCGTTGTGAAGATGAGGCAATGTGCTGCTGTTATATTTCATGAGGACTCCAATGACAAAGGAGAGTAAGTAGGCTACGCATTTAATTTGCTATTGGATAATATAGGTTTGTTTGAAGACTGTTACTACATATGGAAGCATTAAAAACAATGTACAGTGAATAAGCTTACGAAATCACCCACCTTGGAGAACATTGTTTGCACATCAGGGTTTATTTGTTGAGATAATGGCCAAACTTGAAGATGCATTAAAGTTATTGAATATCCTAATTCATTCCACTATTGATGAGATGGTCAAAGTCAACAAAGAAACTCTTTTTGACATTCAAACTTATTTGCAAAATGCACAAGAAAAGATCAATTTTTTGTAGCTTGAATCACAGCTACAGCAAGAAGAGCTACATCAAAATAGACACCATTCTAAACCTGTTTTTGTTCAGAACATTGAGACAACCACCCATCAGCAGCATGTTACAGTTCATTCAGATTTAGTACCAAACAAAGCAGCAGTTTTACATGCAGATGCAGAAACTCAATCTGCACTTCCCAAGTCCATCATCAGACCTTGGGAATAGCTTGTCCACAACAAGCACAGAACCGGTCTTGGATATGACAAGGACTTGTCCTTTCATATTCTAGACTACTCAAAACCCATTCAGTTTCAGAGTGTTGGATTCATATATGATAGTTCACCTGCTCTTCATGACAGTTCAGCTTCAGCTGTTCCAGACTCTGCCTCTCTTCCACAACAACAACAACAACAGATCGTGAAATGCCAACACTGTGACCGAGTTGGCCATCTGAAAGATCACTGTTTTGATCTTCATCCATG
>APFE030392177.1:0-82890 GCA_000404065.3 Pinus taeda | reverse complement strand
TTTATTAATACTAATATTAGGGTTAATAATGTTTTTTTGCATGGTATTAATAACAATCTAGTCCATGGTATTTGTCCCTTAGTATTTTGCCCATAGGTTTCACTTAAATATAACACATTTTTTGAGTGTTCGTAACTCAAAAAATATAACACATTTGTTTACCATACCTTTTTAACAAATATGGTATTTGGCCCATAGGATTCACTTAAATAAAACCTCTTTCTTTAGCCTTCATAAATAGAACACGGGTTATGGACTAAATATAAAAATAGGTTTTATTTATTTACCATACGTCTAGTTTATTTATATTTTTATTTATTTACCATACCTTTTGAGTCAGTATAAAAAGACGTTTTATTTATTTACCATACCTCCACTTTACTTATATTTTTATTTGTTTACACCCTTGCATGTATATAAGGTGACTTATGGAGTAAATATAAAAAATGTTTTATTTATTTACCATTCTTCTCATTTATTTATATTTTTATTAATTTAACATACCTCTTTTATAAATATGGTATTTGGCCCATAGGATTCACTTAAATAAAACATATTCTTGAAAATGGGCGAATGGAAGGTTGTAACTCCTAATTTCAAGGGATAAATTTACCTTTTTTACCCTTTCCCTTAAAATAAGGTGGGCTATTTGAGGTGATTTATAAAAATGTACTATGATACAAAATATTCGCCCACTGAAAATTTAAAACCCCTTAATTTCGCCAAAGGGCGAACATTCGCCCCTAAAATTTTGTATGCTTGTTTCTAAGACTATTTGGTGGGTATGATACTATGAAGGCATGTATAAGTCCTCTCTAGGATGCATATGGCTAGGCTTGAGTGTAGACATATCAGAATTATTCCATGTAGTTTGGCATTATTTCAAGATTCGTTGAGGAGGAGCTACGAAGCTCTAAATCAGTGATTGGGTGTCTTTTATGGATAATCACAATAATTGAGGGAGTGTAGAATGAGGACTGAAGTGGAAAACCCTAACTAGTAACCAGGATTACCATCATCATTTGAAGCTAACTGTGTTTGTGCCCTAACCAATATTCATAATTGTATTATAGAAATCTCCAGCATATAGGAGGATATACTTAAGGATTGAAATATTCTATGATCCTAGGAGATGGGCTTAACCTCTGTAGATCCTTGATTAAAGTATTACAACCCTCATTTTATAGGACTGTATCATTCTTAAAAGAATAATTTCTCTTTGAGATTCTCAAATCCTTGGAACATTTCAAATGACAGTTATGGTTTCAACGTCCATATCATCCCTTTTTTTCTTCATTGCATATCACTGACCATTTAAAGCCGATTTGTTAAAGGGTATATTGAAGACCACCCAGTTTGAGCATGAGTACTAGATATTTGCTCAGAGTTTGTTGACAATTATGAATATAAGGATAAACCTTGATTATCCTATGAATAGAAGTAAAATAGTTTGCAAGGTTCCCATGACAAAAGGGGCATACCTCTGTATACCAATAGAATGGTAAATGTCTTGAGCGTATTCAACTACAGCAAGTTGATTTTCATTATTGGCTTCGTCAATGTTGGGAAAGTAAAACAAAACCAATGGAAGTTAAATACATGTAAACCATACCAACTAAATATACCATCAAAGAGCCTATTATTTACCTCAATATATCCACATGCGGTTACCGATTTGAAATAGTGGCGAATGTATAAAGCCTAGTAGTAGTGAACTCATATCATTCACCTCATGCTGCACACTAACATCTAGGGATTGATATATGATGAATAAATCAGGCTGTTGTTTAATCACACACAATTTATACAACTATGAATGATGTACATACCATGGACGATGACTTTGTTGTATCACTTATATTCTTGACATCGACACCAAACCTCCTACACATCCAATTCTAATTGTTAACTCTGATTGGTAAAAGCCATAAAATATCTACAAAAGACCAAAGAATCATATTGGGAAGTTGAATCTACCTTGGTATTTTCTTATCAACAAGCTAATTCTGCTTCCTAGATTTCTCGTGGACGTAGAATTACACACCCAAAGTGTCACATACACTTTTTTCTTCATCAACCCTTGACGAAAGAGGGTTTAAAATGGCTTAATAAGCATATGTCTAGAGAAAAATTCTTGACCAGAGAGGCTAAGCTCACAATCAAAACTTCTTTATAAAACTAAAGTTTCCACTATGTGCTGATAAAACATAAGTACTACATAAGGGTTTTGCAAATTAAAAAAAAAAAAGACATATGTTCTAGGAATGGAAAAGCCTTCTTACTCTAGCTTGATCTGATCACCTCCATTGGGTTTTGAGGCATAACACCCTAGATTCCCAATGTCTCATAAAACCCTTCTAGGCCTCGCTTTGGCCCACATCACCACTACATCACAAAGCATGCATATAACCTCTATCAGATCGATCTCTGTTTTACACTAGTTATATAGATCCATTGGTATTCATATAAACCACTAATAAAGATGTACCAGATATTTGTTGATATTAGGTTTTGGTATGGGGTTTGGACAGTAGAATACTATAAAATACCTTTGCTAGCCATGGGCCTGTTGGGCTACGCCACCCTATTTTTTATTGCAATTATGGTTTGCTGAAAAAACAATTACAAAGCATTGAGTAACTATTGAACTATAAAACCCCTCCAAAATTGATAAGGAAGCCATAGCTGAGCGTGATCCTAACCTTAAACATGAATTCAAGAATTCTAAAATCTTACCAGCCATATCAGAGATCCTGGGATAATGGAGAGACCAATAAGCAACAAAAAACTGGGAACTAGCTCTACATCACCTCCCATTGACAATCTGCCTCACTCAACAACGCATATTTTTTTCTTCTAGTTAAGGTATATTCTGTATGAAAGTTTGTGAAAAGTGGCCACCAAGCGGCCTTATTTTTCCTTTTGGAGGTGATCTGTCATGCTATAAGCACTTTGCTATGTATTTTCCTTTTCCAAACCATGAAATAGAAACATATGCATTCTTTTTTTGGAAAAATAAAATCAACTAAAATTTGCATACCAATCACCCTATAAAATCAGTTTGAACATGCGTCAATGCGGCAAGAATATGGCAAAAGTCTCCGGGAGCACCTATTCAAAAAGGGAACTAGGTAGTGACATTCCTAGGTAAACGCTAGAGAATACACATGGTGTTGGATAACACCTTTGTTAAACGTTTTGGGCAACGATACGCATCCCCCAGTCGGGCATGTACAGGCAAAATAACCAGTTCCATTTCATCATCTTTAGCCTCGGAACCTATATAATGTGAGGTAAAAGCTAAGACCGCAATGGAGGATGCCAATGGTCCATTATCAATATCCCTCGAAGAAAGTCGTAAAAATATCTTCACAGATTTATCAGATATTTTTTTATTTTAAAACCATCATAATGCCTGAAAGACAAAATAAAAATTGCTGACTTCACAAACCAGTGGCCTCCTAAGTACAATTTGACACACCATTGGAGCTCTATCGTTCCTCACTGCGCCTAAGAAGCCGCCCATTAAATTGTGGGAAAAAAGGTCGTTTTCCCTCGGGCACAGTTCAGGCTGGAGAACCTCCTCCACATGGGATGCACACTCTTCACAATCACGTGGCGGCTCTTCACTGCTCTCCACGCCTCACGCCTTGATCGTGTAGCTTTTCTGCACTCTCTCCAGCCACATATTAATGCCCGATGACTTGATCCCGTGTCTTTTATGTGCTTTCTCCAGCCACATATCAATGCCCGATGACTTGATCCCGTATCCTTTCCACACTCTCTCCAGTCAACTTCATTAACAGGTTTGTCGACCACCCTTCCAAGCTCGCAACATCATAGTCAATAGAAAACTTCGAAAACTGTGGAAACACTCGTCCACACTTCAAGCCCAGCCTCAATGAATAGACAGACAAAATAACTAAAACAGTCCATATATTCTATTTTATTTCACTCGGCCTAGGAGGCGTCAAAGCCCCAGTCCCTTATGGGCTCTGACATCACCATAAAATTTGATGAGGCATACTATTATCTATATTTATATCAAATTTTGTTACATAGAAATATATTTAGTGTATAAGTAGACTATCTTGGATACATAATCACTTGGTTGAGAAAATATGTCAACCACACCTTAATATAGTAAACCACAACCCCTAAACATTAAGAGCCTACTCTTTTACATAGTAAAAATGACAAAGGATACAAATAAGAATTAAATTGCAGGTACTCAATGATAAAGTGTCATAGTCTCCAAAATTTCACAGTTTCTTAAGTTTCTCATTTTTTTTTGCAATTTATTTTGTTGAAAAGTGCCAAGGTTTGCTTTTGTTGGACTTTCTCTAGGCTTCTCTTTCTCTAGCTCCTGATGACATCTGTTATCTATTGCGAACACAAAAAAATTGAAATGTTTCTCCATTGAAATGTTATGCAATTTGATGTTCTCATGCCATGAGAAAAAATGCATAGGTAGTAGGCAAGAGAATGAACATGAAAATAGAATGGAGCCAACAACTCCTCTAATCATTCAAAAATCAGTTAACCAAAACTACATATAAGACATGGAAACAAAAAAAAATGAATGAGTGAGAAATTTCCAACTAAAATCAACTAAACTCCAGTAAAACAAAACGGTCTATCTTACGATGTATCGGGCTACAGGAGTTCATTAATATTTCATTTCAAAATATGATAGCTCAAAATGTGAGGGTTAAAGACACTTCATTTGTAGTCGCTTAATGGCTATAGAACCAAAAATCTACATGTAGGCATAGTTACCAAATACGTCCCAATCGGTGGAAAAAATATGAAACTTCATGAGTTGGATTCGTATTTCGAATAGTTCGATAAAAATTGGATCCGGTTCATATTCGCTTCATACGATGAGAGTGTGCATTCCTAATCAGATTCATAATTTCATCCTATTATTTATTGGATTATTGTTTTTGCAGATTAGTATTACTTACTATTGAACCGCTGTATAATGTGAGTGTGTGCATCCCTAATCAGACCACTCCTCTTACTTCTTGGACTATTTTTTTTTTTTGACATTTTTTGTATATTAGTATTAGTTAGTATTTCTTGGATTATTTTTTGCAAATTAGTATTATTTATTATTTCTTGTTTGTGACATAAAATGCAAACCTTTGTAAATAAAAAAATCTCAAATGTCTCCAATGGTAAATGTAATTATTTTAAACTCAAAATAAATGTTAATGGAGGCAAAAGAGCAGGTAAAATAGAAACTAATGTAAAATGGGCACTGATGCCAATGAAAGCAGGATAGCAAATAAAATGGAAACTAATGGTAACTAAAATTTACCAAGATTTTAAAATTTAGACAAAATATATGTCAATGGAAATAGGATAAGAGGAAACTAATGGCAAGCTGAAATTTTCAGATTTCAAATTTTAGTGTTTCCTTTAATGGTTTAAGAAGCTGATATAACTAGGAAATAAAATTTTGAATTTTACTAAAAACTAATTAATTTTCTTATATATATTTATGCTAGGAATTGATTTTTTTATATATATTTATGTTAATAGGAATTTAAAAAACACAAGTTTTAAATATTTAATGTTTAAATGTCTTAACTATAAAAGGATCTTAAAATAAAATCAAAAACTAAATACCCATATATTTTTGAGTTTTGTATATTATATTGATTAAATTATTAAATTTATTAAATTTGAAAATAAATGGAAAGAAAATGAAAGAAAAAGTATTTAAGTTATATATATATCTATATCTATAATATATATATATATATATATATATAGTGCTGAATTTTTTCTTGCCGAATTTTTATAGTATCCTCTCGAATTCTAATCTAAATTTGAATTCGAACTTTGAATCTAAATTCGAATTCAAACTTGGTAACTATGCCTGTAAGACATGGAGGCTTTCATATAAACAATCCCCCTACAATTCTCCAACCAAATGGATCTCTACCAATGGGATTTTCAAATCTCTCAGCTTTAGTATTTGAAGGATAAGCGTCAACGAGATTTTCAAAGCTCTTAGCTTCAATGTTTGAACATATTGAAGTTGAAGACTTTGCTCCTCAAGAAAGCCATTTAATTGATTTTTCGTACATTGAGCATCCGTAGCATAGACACGGTGAAGTGAAACCATCCACCTCCTACACATCCAAGCTTGACATCCACAGACATCCACGTAGAGCATTGGGGATTGGAAGCAAATGGAAGAGGAAAATAATAAATAATAAATTATACCTTGTAATGTGTAAGAGGATACATGTCACGACACCAAAGACACGGTAGTCTTCCAACCGTGCTAGGCGAGGTGCGACACCACCAAACACTTTCTTTTCACCAATCCTTATGTTCGTAGACTACGCCTAACCACTTATTTCTACTTAGTTTGTGTTTCTCAACCAAGTATTATTAATGTTTCCTTTATACCAATGAATACCCATACACATTCATTAACATCAGCAATTACACAGGAAGAATACAATTGCATAGTATAAACGGAGGGGAAACTCCCTGAACAATTAGTCTGCCCGATAATATATTATACAATATTTTACAAGTTACAAGCTTTACAAGTATACTTGGCAAGCCCAAGTTTCATACTTAGCCAAATTTACAACCTTTGGCAAAACTCGATTGCCTAGCTCATTGACACTTCGGCACGATTGCCGCACGACTCACCATCCCTTCGTTCACCTTGTCGCACAATCGTATTGTTTGCCCAACTTGGGTGTACCTCCAAGTTGCCACACATGGGCACCTCTATAGGAGGCATTCCTCTGTTCACAATATAAACACTTCACCAAAAGTCACACTATGAACACTTCCACGACGGACGGACGCTCACTCGAGTCACCTAAGAAGCCGTGCCAAGTCGTCGCACAAACCGGGCGTTCACCCTTCGTTTCACCGTCGGGCGCTCCTTCACATCACCGAGCGCCACACCCGTGCACGCCTCACTCCAACTGATGGGTGCTCCTTCACCCACACCCTTCACCCAAACCAAGAGTCGACACTTAACTCTATGCGGCCTTGCCCAAGAACAAGCGCATCACAAAACTGTGCCTTAACCTCTTGCTAGGTCCACCCTTAGTTCTGCGCCTTATCTTTCACATGAGCGAAGTTCCTTTTGTGTTGAGCAATGGTTCCAAATGATTCCATCGCATGACTTGTTTATACGGGTGCCAGGGCGAGTTGGTCTACCTGGCCGACTTGTCCTACATGCATTAACGCACCCACACTTCTTTGCAATTACATCGTCGGCTTGCTTCAAGTCATAGGTGGCTCCATCTCTCCTAAACCATGCTTCCACACATATATAACAGCTCACCCTCCTTTACCATTTGTTCATAATTCCACGCATATGCAAGTCTGAGCTCGTACTTCTCTTAAACCTTGGGCCCGAGGGATGAACCACTCATCGCAGTAACCGGGAGGACTACAGGTCCTTACAATACGGCTCGGGGAAATCACAACTCTGAATTTCCTTATCAACCAAAGAATATTGCACTAAAATCCAATGTCAACCATTAATTTAAACAAAAATTGAAATTTTCATAATCTTGCATGCACCATGTGTTGAAATAAATACCCCTATCGACGTAAAAATACAAGTTCTATTCATATATATTAACCTAATTTATTACGGAACTCGCACATAATATTTCTCTATAGTTGACTAGCAAGCAGGCCTTCGCACAAAACCTGAGGATAATTAACCAAATTTGTAAACTAAAAAGCTGATGAATGTGAAGAAATAAAATATTGAAAAAGAGAAGCAAAACATATGTTCATTTCACCTAGGGCCTGGTTTTCTTCGAGGTGCAATTCTCATAAGCACTTTTCCAATTTTGTGGTGACATAAAGAGTTCATTGAAACCTTTACTCTCTTCTATTACCCAGAATTACATCTATAGTGATTCTAGTAATACTTATGAGGGTTAGGAGTTTACCAAACAATAAAAAAAAAATTCCAGTTACCTGGAATTATCTTTCACGAATAATCAGGGTATTGCAGATCCCGCTACTTTGATTTCTTCATGGTTTATAGTGTTAGAGACAATGATGCGCAACAGACAAAACATATACTTAGCAAATAAATCATGCACAAAAGACAGAGAATATTAACGTGGTTCACCCAACCAATCTGGGCTACGTCCACCAAACATAGGCATCGGCAATCTTTATTATCAAACAGGAGATTACAAAATAATATTTTCCTCACAAACTCTCACCCCTAAACACTCCGTATGGACACCTGTTTTATAGCTAAGAGAATCTAACTGCCTCATAAATCCTCTTACATCAAATATAGGATGCATTAACTCTCTCCCAACAACGTGGAGCTAATCTAGCAACAAATTCCTATTGTTGTCATACGTTAGATATTTTTGCCTATTTTGTGAATCAGAAAATCTCAACAATCTCCACCTTGACAACAATTAGCCTGATACCCTGTTTGTTTATTATTTTATCTTTTCTGCAAGCCAAGAGAAGCCAAACACCAACGCAGCTTCTCTAACAAAACTGGTTTCATGAACATGTCTGCACAATTCTCCTTTGTATGCACCTTTTCAAAAGAGACTCCCCTTTCAATGATAACCTGTCTTACAAAATGGTACTTGATCGGTATATGCTTTGATTTACTATGATAGGCCGGATTCTTAGCCAAATGTATTTCACTTTGACTGTCACAAAATAACTTGATGTTGTCCTGCAACCTACGAAATTCACCAAACAAACCTTTCAACGAAATCGCTTCTTTACAAGCATGAGAAGCAGCAATGTATTCTGCTTCAGTAGTGAATAAAGCAACAATGTTCTGTAGCTTTAACGTCCAACTGATAGCTCCACCTGCAAGAGTAAACAAATACCCTCATGTTGATCTTCTCTTATCCAAATCACCTGCAAAATTGCAATCAACATATCCGCAAACAAATTCACTACTCTTATTGTAAGTGATACAATAACTACTTGTGCCTCTCAAATACCGAAGCTCCCATTTCACTGCTGACCAGTGTTCTTTACCCGAATTTTCCATATACCTGCTGACAACCCCAACTGCATGTGAAATATCTGGTTGAGTACAAACCATTGCATACCTTAAGCACCCTACTACATTGGCATATGGAATTCGAGACATATAATCCTTTTCTTCATCTGTATTAGGACATAAACTCGAAGAAAGCTTGAAATGGGAAGCGAAAGGGACTGACACAAGCTTCACATTGTTCATACCAAATCTCAAAAGTATTTTATCAATATACTTATGTTGTGATAGACATAGCTTACCACCATTGCTCCTGTCTTTGAAAATCTCTGTGCCCAAAATCTGCCTTGCTGCTCCTAGATCTTTCATATCAAATGTCCTTGCCATCTGACCCTTCAACCTATTGATTTATTCTATGCTTTTACTTGCTAAAATCATATCATCAACATACAATACTAAGATAATGAATATGCCATTATTTAATTGCTTAAAATAAACACAATGATCATATTCACTTCTAACATATTTCTGACTCAACATGAAATAATCAAACTTCTTATACCATTGCCGAGGCGACTGCTTCAGGCTATATAATGACTTCTTGAGCCTGCAGACAAATTTCTCATTGCAATGCTGAACAAACCCTTCCGGTTGTTCCATATAAATTTCCTCATCTAAGTATCCATGTAGAAATGCAGTCTTAACATCTAATTGATGCAAATCTAAATCAAGGAAAGCCACTAATGCTAACACAATTCTAATTGAAACTATTTTAACCATTGGTGAAAAAATCTCATGAAAGTCAATGCCGGCTTTCTAAGAAAACCCTTTTGCAACCAGCCTTACTTTGTACCTGTCTTCCGTATCATTCACACCCTGTTTCAGCTTGAAAACCCATTTACACCCCATAGTTTTCTTGTCTTTTGGAAGCTCAACCAGATCCCATGTGCCATTCTTACCTAAGACCATCAATTCGTCCTTCATGGCTGCTTTCCACTTGTCACTTTTCGAACCTTCTATTGCTTCTTGATAGCACAGAGGTTCATTGTCATTAGCAGTAAATGCAACTAAAGTAACATAATCATCATACCTTCTCGGTGGCCGTTTGATTCTTGTCGACCTCCTTAAAGATGTTTCTGGCGCTTCCTCGATTGGTTGACTACCATCTATAGGAACTTCTTGATGATCAGTATCTGAGACCTGTTCATGATCTATACATGAACCTTGTTCATGTTCTGATTTTGAAACCTGTTTATGACTAGTATCTGAGCTATGGTCATCATGAATATCATTAGAAATACTATCAAACTGAATGTGCTGAAAGTCAGATACAACATCCTGTTTCAATCTACTATCTACATCTAACTGTACAAGAGAGGATTCATTAAACTTTACATCTCTGTTGATGATGATTTTGAGGGTAGTAGGAACCCACAATCTATATCCCTTTGTTCCAACACCATACCCAACAAAGATATACCTTTTAGACTTTGGATCTAATTTAGTTCGCTGATGTTTAGGCACTAGAGCATATGCATCACAACCAAACACTCTGAGTTTAGAATAGTCACAAGGGTGACCTTTCCATACCTCTTGAGGAATCTTGTAGCCTATCGCCGTTGATGGAGATCAATTTATCACATAACAAGATGTTGCCACCGCTTCCGTCCACAACTCCTTTTGCAACCTGGCGTTACTCAGCATACTCCTTGCTCTCTCTAGAAGATTCCTATTCATGCGTTCAGCAACTCCATTTTGTTGAGGAGTATAAACTGTGGTCTTATGTCTCTCCATCCATGCATCCTTGCAATAGCTGTCAAACTCCTTGGAAGTAAACTCACCACCATTGTCAGTTCTTAAACATTTTATTGTTCTACCAGTGTTGTTTTCTACTAATGCTCTAAACTACTTGAAAACTGAAAAAGCATCAGACTTCCTTTTCAACATGTAGACCCACACTTTCCTAGAAAAGTCATCAATAAATGATACAAAATATGATGAGCCACCATATGAGGTTATCGGGGCTGAATGCCAGACATCTGAATGGATATAGTCAAGTATTCCTTTACTAGTATGTTTGCTTGTTTTAAACTTTTATTTACTTTGTTTTCCACACAGACAATGCTTACAGAAATCTAACTTTCCAGACTTTAGATTTGGAAGTAACTTGCGATCAGCCAAATTTTTTAACCCTTTTTCACTCATATGCCCCAATCTTTGATGCCATAAGTGAATGGAACTACTGTCATGTTCAGACACCGTAGACACATAATCTAACCCTGTACCTCATTGTAACTGAAATAGATTTCCTACCTACTTAGCTTTCATAACTAGTAAAATACCTTTGTAAATTTTCATTACTCCACCTTGAATTACAGTTTTATATCCATTTGAATCAAGTGCTCCTAATGAAATCAAATTTTTCCTTAAATCTGGTACATGCCTCACATCAGTTAACATTTTAGTTGTCCCATCAAACATTTGCAGTTGTATACTCCCAATCCCCACAATATTACATGTTACATCATTACCCATGTACACAACTCCATCATTAATTGATTTATATGTCTTAAACCATTCTTTATGAATAAACATGTGGTTTGATGCACCGAAATCTAACAACCAATGTTGACCATGATTTGACACATTAACTGATAATACTTCATCACTCATACCTGAACTAGATGTCGAACCTGTATCTGTCGTATTTGCCTCCTTCTTCTCTGTCGAAGAATCTTCTTTAGAGGTTTGATGTTGTCGCTTCCAGCAGTCCTTCTTTAAATGCCCCGATTTGCCACAAAACGAACACTTTACCTTACTCTTATTATCTTTCGACTTTGAACGTGAGTCATTCGACCTACTAGAGCTTCTTTCTTTCGAAGGACCTCTTACCATCATAGCTTCTGATCTATAGGTTTCTGAATGCGACCTTCTCCTTGTTTCTTCCGATACTAAAGATGCAACTACATCATCAAAATCAATAGTTTCTGATGAACTAAGACTTATAGAAGTAACAAAATGATCCCATGACTCGGGCAACGAGCACAATAAAGTAATAGCTTTATCCTCGGATGGTATTTTTACTTCTATACTTTGTAATTGCACCAGAAGAGTATTAAAAGCATTTAAATGATCAACAATCGATGTACCTTCCTTCATTTGCAAACTGTACAACTGTCGCTTCAGGAGAATCCTATTGGTTAAGGATTTGGTCATGTACGGTTTCTCCAGTTTCGTCCACAAACCAGCAGCGGTTGTCTCTGACACGATATTAAACAGGACATCATCAGCCAGACACAGTCGAATAGCACTTATTTCTCTTTCATCCATCTCGGCCCACTCATTATCTGTGATGTTGTAAGGTTGTTTGGATTTTCCCAACAACGCCTTTGCCACACCATGTTGGACAGGAAAATCGTACATCTTCACCTTCCAGACCTCGAAATTATTTTTGCCATTAAACTTCTCAATTTCAAACCGGGCACTTTGAGTTTTCGCCATCTTGTATCAACCAAAAAAAATAATCTCCAAAATCCAACTTTTAGAAAAAGGAAGTTAATCACAAAAAACACCTATGCCTTACTGCCTTTGCGTTTTTTTTTTTTTAACTTTTCGCTGTGCAAATTACAGTACAAAAAACTAAGTATCAAATTTTACCGATAAAATTGGCGCACTGGCGCACTTAGGCTGCGAGTGCACTTAGGCTACGAGTGGGGTTCAAAACGGGGTTCTGCAATAAGATCCTGATCTTAACTGCTTATCGCAAATTTTATTCTAAAAGACCCTGTTCGTACAAGCGCTGATGCTAAACCTGTCAAATTGCTACAGGATGACACGTCTAAGTACAGTGGGGAACCACCAGCAATAATGTGTGCATCTATTCATTTTAACACAACACCCTCACGCAATGAATAAACCAACCCTCACGCATTAACACGCAGGTCCACACAGGTCTCCACGCAGGTTTAAAAAAAAAGAATACCTCCACGCAGGTTTGAATACCGGCAACAATACGTCAATACGCACCACTATGCAGCAATACGCACCTCTGCACTTGGTCTTTGATCGAGTCTCTGCGTTGTGCTGACCTGTAGACCATGAACCCCAAGCCCAGCTAATCAAATGTGGATGCATATCAGAAGCGATGGTGTTGTTGCTACAATCACTGGAGAATTAACCCTTACTGTTGTTGCTCTACGCAGGTTCACACAGCCACCGCTCCACAGCCACATCGCAGTTCCATCGGCCCGTCACTCCTCCGCTGCGTACTCCTTCAACATGCTCTGATACCACTTCTTAGAGACAACAATGCGCAGCAGACAAAACATATGCTCAACAAATAAATCATGCACAGAAGACACAAAAGATTAACGTGGTTCACTCAACCAATCTGGCCTACGTCCACCAAACATAGGCTTCGGCATTCTTTATTATCAAACAGTAGATTACAAAATAATATTTTCCTCACAAACTCTCACCCTCAAACAATCCATATGGACACCTGTTTTATAGCTAAGAGAATCTAACTGCTTCATAAGTCCTCTTACATCAAATATAGGATGCATTAACTCTCTTCCAATAGCCTGGAGCTAATCTAGCAACAAATTCCTATTGTTGTCATACATTAGAGATTTTTGCCTATTTTGTGAAACAAAAAATCTCAACATATAATTCCTCATATGTAACCACGAGAATAATGTGTTTCGTTAATAATTTATTTTGCATGAGAGAGTGTGTTGAGATTTGGTTTCTTGATTCTATAAAGGTACGTCAGAGAAGAGAAATGGTGAGGCAAATGTGGGACTTCAAAAAATAACCCTAATGTGGGAATAATTGTGATTGACCATATATTGGCATATGCTAAAGGTTAATGTGGTGGACTCAAAAGGCAGTTCTGCGTAAGCATATATCATTATTCAAATCAGGTCCTCTTTGCTTCATTGTTTCATATTTTATAAATTTTATTTAGAAAAAGTTTAATTAGAAATTAATTAATTTTTCTCTAAAGATGAGAAATAACGGTCTTGTTAATGGATAAGCATACTTAAATCTTATTATATATAATTCAATGATTCGTGAGAAATATGGGTTTGATAAACCTGTGTTATTTGTTATTTGAACCTTTTGTAAATGTTGTTTTTGATGTCTGGTTGCTTGTTTTAGCTTGTAATTAAATAGCAATACGTTTCAATTATAATTAACTGTTGGTTTAGGTTTTCATATTCGTTGGAGAAGTATTTAAATTTTAATAGCTTTTTATTTAAAGGTTATATTAACTTTTTCAGGAAATATATGTTTTTCACTATTATATTTCAACAATATTATAATAATAATTTGATTTTTATATTATGAAGGTTAAGCTAAAAAAAATTCACGTCGATATTGGTTAAAATTTG
The DNA here is from genome assembly GCA_000404065.3 of Pinus taeda. Lineage (NCBI taxonomy): Eukaryota > Viridiplantae > Streptophyta > Pinopsida > Pinales > Pinaceae > Pinus > Pinus taeda. The sequence goes on along the minus strand of APFE030392177.1, from coordinate 68,508 downwards.
TAAAGATGTAGGTGTTTAACTTAAATTTGTTTCCATTATAATTGACGACCTACCTTTTTGGATGATGGTTTCATGACACAATGCGACAACGCATCTGGGTTGAAGGCGAGTGAGGAGGACATGCAAAATCAGATGACACTGTTTGTCTCATTAGCATGACTTAGAATTGAATTTTCATTCGGTAGACTTCATGTGCTCATCGGCCCAAAATATATTTATAGATCCTGATGAACATGAAATAGGACAAGAAACGAACCGTATTGCAAAAAAAAGAAGTGGGATTTTAGCCGCGGAATTGAACACAGGATTCAACATTACAGTGTAAATCAAGTAAATAATGCGCCGGGAAACGTCAGGATTGATGTTGGTCTTGTTGTAATCTCTTCTATAAGAAGTAAACAGATCTCTGCGTTATTAGCTTGAATGGCTGGTCGAAGAAAGCGTTTAAAACAACGGTAATCAATGATCCATTTCTATAATGAAAATCAATTTACCAACTCAATTTTCAAGATCAAAATGCTTGGTACAATCTTTTTACGCACTTTTTTCTTATGATTTCAAGTTTAAATTTCGCAGCAAAATCTTTTTACGCGCTTTAAAAAAGTTTTCCCTGCCGTAGGGCTTTGCACCATATCCGTTCATGTAAGGATTCTCAGCTTTCCATGTCATAGAACTTTCTGTAATTTTGTGAGTTTGTCTGCGTACCCTAGAACTTAATTTTTTTTCGCGATCATCCCCATATTTTCTTTCCTTCCCAAGTTATTTACCATATTAAGATACTGTAAAAACTCTGGCAATATTATCTAGGTTCGAAACTAGGTAAATATTATAGGTAAATACTATTATCTATATTGGAAACAGTACATATTGAGGGTTGAGTCTCTATCTAGGACTCTAATTAATGAACAACTTTTACATAATTTTTTTTTAAAGTATTTAGCATTTAACTATGAAATTAATAGCAAACTCCAAAGCAACACATAATTTCTAAGTGGAATTTCACAAAGGGAGAAAACCACTGATGCAGGAGCATCTGGGGGCAAAGAGGGAAGAGCGGTTGATATGGTTTCTGAAGAGGACGGGGAATCAATCTATTGGATGAATAGTTACTTGTTTTTTTTTTACTTTTCTTTCATTAAAGTTGTTTAGATTAATGTAATGAATTTTAATTAGGAGTAACAGTATTTAGGTAGAGTATTTAGGTAGAGTCGTTGGTTTCTGAAGAGGACGGGGAATCAATCTATTGGATGAACAATTACTTGTTTTTTTTTTTTTCATTAAAGTTGCTTAAGATTAATGTAATTAATTTTAATTAGGAGTAACAGTAGTTAGGTAGAGTCGTTGTTCCGAGACAGTTGCATTATTGTTGTGAAAGCATAAAAGAAAATGTATTTGACAACTATGCAAAGTTCCGCATAGGAAATAACTGTTGTAACTAACTGAAAACCTAACACAGTTAAAACAGTTTGAAAACAATACTATTAAAGGAGGGGAAAAAACACATTAAGGGGTTCGACTGTAAAAGAAAAAACAGAGTAAGAGAAATAAAATTGTTTTTCTATGCACACGAAACTCTACAGCGTCCTCAATACAGAGTAACATTTTGTTAACATTTTATCATGTGAAGGTTGTCAGTGTACAGTTACAGGTTCTAAATCAAAAGAAGAAGATAGCCAAACTTGGACGACAGGTAACAGCGCCCAATTGCAAGCGGCACAAACAAAAATAACCAGAGATTAAATGACCGAATCAGATATGTGAATCTACGAATGCAAGTCCAATCTACTCCAGTATCGAATTCATAAAGTTACAAAGCACAGTCACCCAAATTCATTCTTCATTACATATTGTTCAAAGTAGAAGACCAAACTCAGTTCGTAGACGTGGGAACTAACACTAATTATTTCCAATAAGATCCAACGCATAGCCAACGTCGTGCCTAACAACCAGTGAATTAATTACAGACTGCGAGCGGCCTAAATCCAACAAAGAAAGACCAACCCAATAAAAAAAAAATCGAATCATCAAGACAAGCAAGCTACCAAACGAATAGAGTAACGCTACCCGTGCTTGCTCAAAACAGCTGAGCGTCAAGACATCAAAACCCTCGGGCAGTTTCATCTGCAAAGCGAACAACAGATTGCTATAAGGCTCCAAGGAACAGTACCCAGAAACTTAAAAGAAATGGAAAAGAACTAATAAAAAAAAAACACATTGCATAGTACCTATCCGGTGAACCATAGCCGCAACTACACCTCGGAATAACCCTCCTACTCACGAAGGAGCCCAAACGTAAGATACAGGTAAAGGAAGATTACAATCGTCCAACATAGAACAATGACTTACTAGGCGAGTTAACGGAGGAACCAACGGAGAACGCCACCACGAACTGTCGAGTCTGTGAAAAAATCGAACCAGCACTGAAGAAAATATCGCCAAGAATTACACAGCTATAAAACAACTATAAACACTCATTAAACACAGACAACTACGCATGGAGGCAGAGACACACTGAGACAGAGCAACTGTAAGCATGCCTGAGACACAGAAAAGAACACACAGAGGCGAAGACCCTTTAAAGCAATACCCTAGTTCACAGTAACAGCCAACATGCAAGCCGAGGAATAGAATAATGCAAATCTTACTAGAGTTTTCACAAATCGCGGGGTGAACAGAAGATTTCTAAGCCGAGTTCAAAACGACCGAGCTGGAGGAAGCTTCCAGGAGTATGTAGGCCTGGGTACTAGGCGGACAAGCCTTAGAATAAGACACAGGAAAAGAAACCACAGAAACTGCAGAACGCCGAGAGCCCACAGGCCAAAAGACCGGGAGAAAACAACAAGAGTGACCAAATGAGCATGAAGACATGAAACCCTATACTAAAGTGGGTTTGTAGAATATCGAGGAGGGACAGGTGTCTACCTGACAAATCACCAGTGCATAGTACCATAACCCAATCAATTCCACATAGATTGAAAATCAATTCACCCATATCCAAAAATCTGTTGATTATTACATTCATTTGTTAGTACACACCAACGCAAGTGCAGTAACGACGGGACCACGTGGGCTGGCCCCATCAACCACTAATTTTGTTTCCATGTAAATGCAAGCACACATTTTTTTAAATCAATGTTTGTAGACAACAACCTAGAAAATGTTCTAACCTTTCCCATTTTGGAAAACTACAACTAGTTGGAAAGGCCATCTCATTGTTCACATAAGGTCCAACCTATTGATCCTTTTCAAGACACTATCTAACCCAGACACCAATACCCTAAAAGATTAAGAAAACAAATATTTGTTATATGGACTACTTGGTTTTTCAAATGTTGTAAATTTTCTTTTCTTTGATCCTCCTCCTTTTTAAAATCACCTCTCATATTTGACATCACTTCTCTTTAATCTCATTATTCCTCTTTGACACATTTACTCATTCTTAATCCTTCTACTTTTACTTATTCTTAATCAACTCTACTTAACCTCTTTCATAATCAACTATGTTTAATGTCTTGTTTCACACTGCAACTCATTCTTAATCAACTCTGCTTAATGTTTTTCTTAATTAATTCTATTTAATGTTTTGTGAATTTGACAAATTTAACTTAATAGTTTAATAATCATTCCCTTTTAATTTTGTCTCTCTTACTTCTCTTTAATCTCCCAATTCCTCTTTGGCACATTTACTCATTCTTAATCCTTCTACTTTTACTCCTTCTTAATCAACTCTACTTAGCCTCTTTCTTAATTAACTCTGTTTAATGTCTTTTTTTCACAGTGCAACTCATTCTTAATCCACTATGCTTAATGTCTTTCTTAATTAATTCTATTTAATGTTTTGTGAATTTGGCAAATTTAACTTAATAGTTTAATAATCATTACCTTCTATTTTTGTGTCTCTTTCACTAGACCATTTTTAATAAACCAATCAAATTGCTCTAAAATGATTTGAAATCATCAACAACTTTGAATTCCTAACTTTGAAATCATGAACGACTTTGAAGTCATAGATTTTATATAAATCTCTTTGCCTTTTTATATTCTCACTTTGCATGAATGAATCGGTTTAGTCTTTATTTAATGCTTCACAAGGTCCACCGATTTTGTTTGAAATTCTCTCCACCAATTAGTTACAACCAATTGAAATAATGATGCCAGTGTTCTTTGTCTTTTTATATTCTCACTTGGCATGAATGAATCGGTTTGGTCTTTATTTAATGCTTCACAAGGTCCACCCATTTTGTTTGAAATTCTCTCCGAACCAAATAGTTGCAACCAATTGAAATAATGATGCCAGCGTTCTCACGTACTATGAATGAATAGGTTCGGTCATTATTTAATGTCACTGCTCCACCCACTTTTTCAAACCTTCTTGCACCAAATAGTTGCAAGCATGCGTTGAATTTCAAATTCCTTTTCCCCGTAAAATTGACGAGGTTTTTGCATTTTTTTACCATTAGTTTTAGGTTTTAATCAAATATGTGAATGTCACAGAAAACTAAATTAACATTTTTTTAAATTTATTTCACAACACACCATGAGTCATCAAATTCTAGGTTGATAATGATTGTTATTTATAAAAGTTCATTTTAAAATTCCATTTTTCATAAGTATTTCATAATATTTTTTTTAATTGATAATTTTTTTTGACATTTATTCTTGAATTTATTGTGTGGCAAGGAAATTACACAGTTTTAGCAATATCTGCTTGGCTGAAAAAACTATTTAATGTTTCAAACATGGAAATTGTAGATGAATGTTACTATGGAATTTCTGAACACTTTCACGGTGGAATTCTCTGATCTTTTCACAAAGTGAGAGTTCTTTTATACTGTGCTCCTGTGACTTCATTATATTGGACTTCATAATATTGTCAAGATAACTATGTTGTTATAGGATCCACTTTTTAGAGTACATGTAACTCAAGATAACTACGTTGTTACAGGATCCACTAAAAACATAAAATATCATTCCCTGTCAAATGCCATTACAAATAATATATCAGAAATTGACTTAAAACATGAGGTTGATCATCAAAAATTTCTTTAAGTGCCAACAAGATTCACAATTGGATATTGGTTTAGTCGTCAATTGAAAGTAGAGGACCATTTTGTAATGTTTATACAAGTTTTGGGTCAATTTAGATATTATGTCAACTTAATGGAAGATAAATATAATGGTTTGAGTCTTGTTAGATTGACATTGTAGATTTGTAGTCTATCAAATTTATAGCTTAGATTTATGGTGGGACCATTTAGAAAATAAAATTTTTGCAAAACTTATAATCCATGGATAATAAATAAATCATCTAGTGAGACTATAAATAAATTGTGGATATAAATAAATCATCTAGAGAACATACAGAAAAGTTATGGAATAATAAACAGTAATTATCCTTCATTAAAAGTCAAACTTTCTGGTGAAACTATAAAAAAACTTATCAATAGGAATGTGTCAATACATAGATCGTCTATTAAACATAAACTAGAATTTTCAAATCTCGAGAATCATTATTGATTTTGTATCTATCCATATCTCATATGCTGCCTTTCAATCAACATTAGATGATTCAGGTCCATTCAAAGATACTCTCATTAGAGCATCTAGTTTATCCAACCCAAGCCTCAATTTTCTAATGTCCTTAATGATGTTTTTCTTAGAAAATCCCCTTTCGCAATCCACTGTACTTGCAGGAATAGTGAGGACAACTTGCCATAATTTCATCATATTAGGATAAGTTTTGCGCCATTGTTTTGTGTTACGAAAGACTGTACATGCTTCCTTCATAGAAAAATCCTCACAAGCCAGATTTAATGAATCAACAAAAGGGTGAAAATCTAGTTTACAAGCTTTAACATCAAATAAATATACAAATCCAACATCACTTGATATGCTATGTTGCAAATGTTGAAAAAGCTTTAAAAACCAACGCTCCGAATTTTTCTCACAACTACGATGCTCTTTTGGATAATAACAAGGGCTGAACAATTTCGCTACATAAAAAATATGAAGGTGTAGAAATCTTTCATTCAAAGAGTCTATGAGAGTCTCTATATAACCTTTAGTGAGTTGCTGACAACTCTCTTGTGTACCTTCAATACGCAGTTTCATAGATTGTTTTCTTGCTTCATTGGATTCAATATCCACGCCTGAGATAGAGAAGTATTGTAACTCATGTCTATCTACAACTTTTCCTTCATCTTTAATATCAATCCATCCATTTTGAGAATCATTTAAAAACTTTGAAAGATAAGTTGTGCCTTCTGCAAATGTCTCTTTTCTCAAAAACCATCTAGATAATGTGCTTATAGTTGCTTCAAGAGCCAACACAATAGTTGTAATGTCTACATTTTCTTTTTGAAAATTCAGATCCAACTTGTTCAATTCCCCTAGCACATCAACAAGTATAAGTAAACAAAACTTGATAGAATATATTCTCATCTTATCATACCGAGATGATTTTTTTTTTCATTTTTGCACAAAATTAAAATAGTTATCATAAGCTTCACAAGCCTTATAATAAATCCCCCCCTTGATAACCATATCACTGAATGCATTTGTAGAACATCAAGAACATCAACTTGCATGACTCTAAGAAAATCATTAAGTTCGTTATTTCTCTTTGGAGAGTTTTGAACCCATGAATACACTTTGTTTGCAATTTTTCAACAAATAATAACTCACGTAATTTCTTAGAAGCATCTGCTACTGCTAGAGACTCAGGATGAGCCACACAATGAGCTATAATAAGGTTTCGATTGTTCTTTTTCAAAAATGAAACAAAGCCATTTTCATGTCCAATCATTGCGGAAGCTCCATTTGTAGAAACAACTATCAAATATTTATATTGAAGGCCTCTAATAATTGATTGACACTATCGTTTATTGTTTTTCCTTTTTCATCTACTACATCTTTGAGCTTCATAAACTAGGAGATAGGTGGCCCGAGAACCTTTGAGTCTAAATATGTTGCATAAATAACCAGGTGTTGCTCTATGGTTCGATCAGTGCTTTCAACAACTATCAATAAGAAGAAAGGACTTTCCAACATATTTTTTATTTGAATCTATTCAATATGTTTTGGTATGCAACATATAAAATCATTTGTAGACTTACGATTTTTGTATGAAGAGTACTCTTGAGACTTTAACATATTTGGAGTTTTTGCATCCATTAGAAATTTTCGAAGCTTCTCATACTTTGGTAGTGATAAATCTTCTTGATGAATGAAATATGATATTTTCATTGTAGAAATCACTCTTTCCTTATTGGCATCTCTCACCTGTCTAATATAATCACGAATTGGTTTCATCGTTCCCTCTAATGCATTAATCCATCTTTCCTTATCATCTTTATGCACCCGTGATTTTTCATGAGTAACAAGAGCATCATGTTGTAATGTGGTGCAACCATTCCCTAAACCCCATGGTCCATTCATCCTATAATTCTCAAAATAATTACACTTCATAGTTATTTTATCATCCAACATCACATAATTCAACCAAACAAACTTATCTAACCATTCCATGTGAAATTGTGTTTTTGTTTGCACTTTCATTTCTGAATTATCACCAACCTCTTCTTCAACTTCATTTGTTTCTTCATCTACATCATGTTCAGAAGAAATCACAAAAATTTCATGGAATTGTTGTTTCACATGAGCATTATGGGTTTGTTCAAGTGTTTCTGAATTTCGTTGAGTCTTAGAAGTTTTCCCTTTTGTCCATCCATATATTTCCCCAATTATAACTTGTATCTTTCTCTTTTGAGACAATTGTAGGTTTGTGACCACCTATATAAAATATATATATGAAAACTAAAATTCATTAAAGCAAACAAATTAATATTTTATAGTAATACATATTTATTTATTACCTAAAAAAATATAAATATTGTATAACACCATTACCAATAAAAGCATTTATTAAAAAAATGTTAAATCACATGATAATTGTAATATATTATTTGTGAAAATTATAAAAAATATACACGTAAATTAATGAAAAACTTATGCATTTTGATTCAATATTATTTGAATTAAAAAGTAGATGTTTTTATAATTTCAACCACAAAAAACTCGATGCTCTTCATCGTGTGACCTATATGTACTTAATTGTCATTCCAACCATAAATTCGTATTATATTTTTCTTATATTTATACATATAAATATAATTAATACTTTATTGATATATTCATTTTGTTATATTTATAAATATAAATATGATCACAAGTATAAATGAATGTATGAATATAAAAAATTCAATTACAGAATATATATTTTTATTTTATATCTATAATTTATTTTTAATTTGTGGTTACTACTGGAGAGAATCCAGCCAACCAACTCACCAGCATGCTCTTCAGCCAACCAGCTCACCAGCGCATAGGTTTAAGTGTTTGGTTTGAGAGTATTTGAATTATTGTTTTTACAATTGGAATGAATTTAGCACTATAAAAAAAAATTATTTTTATATATTTGTGGTTACTACTGGAGAGAGTTTAGCTAACCAACTAATGAATATATATTTGTAAATTTAAATGTTTGGGTTAATAATTTTAAATTAAAAAAAAAATTAATCTTCAGAATATTTGAATTGTTTATTAAAAAATTTCTCAAACAATTAAAAATCATGAGAACTTTTATAACTGTAACTAAAAAATTCCAAAACTTTCTGCAAAATATTTTTAAAATCTTAACAAATTTTCTATTATTTTCAAAGCTAAATGGTAACATAGTTAAACTGGGGATTTCATAAATATGTTAGCCCATTTAGTTCCCAGTGCCCACTAATCTTACCACATGTTGGGCCATTTAGTTCCAAGTGCCCACTAATCTTACCACGTTCTTGTGCATTTTGTTTTGAATTATTATAAATTATTATAATAAGAATAAAGAATGAGATACCTACTGGTGCTGATGGTTAATAAGTTACCATTCATTAGCTCGAATTTGTAATGGTATATGTGTAATAATTGTGTACCAAATCTAACTATGGTTGTATGATTTTGCAATTCAATTGATATATATATATATATATAAGTTTAATTGAAAATTGTAATTTATTTTGGTGGGTTTTAAAGTTTATTTTTGAATATATAAATAAATTAAATTATTATGATATTTTTGAATATTTATAGAAATATAGAGATTCAAAACTTAAAAAACCCTAAAACATTAATTGTATAATTTAAATAATAATTATTAAATTCTTGTCAATGGAAAAAATAGAGAAATTTGCCAATTCTATTAATACTTAAAATAATTTGATAGAGATTTTATTAAATAATTACATAAATTAACTACAATTTAGCGGTTAGTTTTTGTTTTCACAAATGTAAAAAGATTTGGTAATTAGTTTTTGTTTTTACAAATTTACTTTTCAAAGTTAACTTTTTGCATCACTTTTCAAGCCTAGAAAAAATATGTTTTTAAAAATATATATATATGGGAGCTCATATAATTGTTACATTTCCTCCCTATAATATGGTCCCAAGTTCCATATACTAGGAGACCACTCTAGGATTGCAAAAGGTCCCACTCAATCCTCATCTACTACTATATTATTTATAGTGTTAATTTTGACATTGATGATTAATGAAAGAAACTTATATAGTTTTCAACTTATTGTAGATTCATTTTACAATGTGGCTAATAGTTACCTACAAAAAACAACTAATTTCAATTTCAGTGTTGCATGGAAAGATTTGGAGAGTTTAGTAACAAGAGAAAAAAAATATGTTTTGAAGGTTAAGACAAGAAAACAAATATGTTTATTTCATTTTAATATTTTGAAATTATTTAGTTTTTAAATATGTATGCATTAAAAAAGAAATTATGAAGTGATTTTATATCTAAGTTTTGACAAGTGAATTTTTTTTTTTTTGGTAAAGTGTAGTTTGAAAATTGTTTATATCAATTAAAAGTATTTAAATTTCAAAATAAATGAGAAAAAAATAAACAGAAAAATTGCTACTGAAAATAAATATGTTTAAAATGTATACTATCCATTTTTTATAGAATTGCAAAATTTTCATAATAGAATTCGAACTGGAACTTGGTATCTGTAGTTTAAATGCACAAAAATACATATAAAAATACATAAATCCAAAATGTTAAAAACCCTAAATCAGGTAAACCACTCCACTCAAACCTATCCCAAAACCTAAACAAAGAAACATAAAAGAATGAGATGTCATTATCATGCCATACAGATAAAACTACATATGACATTTTGGGTAGATTGTTTTGTGACTACCTCTAGTTTTCATACAACTATTAATTTATTATAATAATAGTAAAGAATGAGACTTTTGTTACGTACAGTAGACTTAGTTTCATACAACAATTTAGAACAACTACCTCTAGTTTTCATATAACTATTAATATATTATAATAATAGGAAAGAATGAGACTTCTGTTATGTACAGTGGACTCTAGTTTCATACAACAACGATTCTGCAAACCCCCAGAAAATGCCTATGCCCTTAAATTTTAGTAAACCCACAATCCAAAATGTTAAATTCAACTAAACCCACCATCCAAAATGCTTAAATGTACAGAGTTAAATGGAGGTTTGATTCCTTAAACTATTGTAAATTTACATGGAAAAATTGTTTGGGAAATTTTAAACTTATAAACTTGCATGGAAAGATTGTTTGGGAAAATTCTAAAATTATAGGAAATTTTGACAAGAAACCAATAGAAATTGCAATATTAACCCACAAGGCAGTTGATTTATGAAGAAATCAAACAATAGTATGTAGTAAGTATCAAATTATTTTATAGGAGAAATGTATTGGAATATGAATTTGGTTGTATTTTAAGTATTGGAATGTTACTTGTGAAACTTGAAGTGGAGAGTTGATTTGTTGAGCATCCAAGTTTCCTCACAGATTCCACTTAGACACGATCAATTGGCAAGGTAAGAGAAGAGCTCCAGAGCCGACCAAATGTGCATAACTTGAAGACACCTTTTCTGCCAGGCTGCAACAATTCTCCAAATTAGCCAGGGTGAATAGGTCAATCATACGCAGTAGATTGCAATTTGCAAATTGCAATTCTCATCCGATTAAATTTGAGAGCCGGATTGTAGCTGGATAATTACTCTATTAATGGTAAGTATTAAGTAGTAGGCAGTGGGAAGGTGAAGCATTCAAATGCCTTTAAGTTTAAACTGCGATGTTTACTACTGCTGTGTGTTGTGTACTACTGCTGATCCAAAACTCCTATGAAATAAGGTATTATAATTTTTTTACAGTTCACTTGTTGAATGAGGCGTTGTTTTGACAAGTTGTAGGGGTGTATCACACTTTGGATTTGACATGGAAATTTTTCACCTCCTGCCAAATAAATTCTTCAACCAAAAATACGTCCTAAAGTACAGGCCTGGTTGCAAGCAATTGAAATAATGATGCCAGTTAGAATCAAAAATTAATTTCACTTTTTCAAACTCTCTTGGACCAAATAGTTGCAAGGAATTGAAATAATGATGCCAGTGAGAATTGAAAATTAATCTCATTTTAGAATCGCAATCGAAATGCTACCCATTGAAATAATGCTGCCACTGAGAATCATAATCGACTTCATCATGACCTGTATCATATGCACACGTAGTAACCATGATACCCGTCCATGTGGGATGTTGAAGAACATTGCGCTAATAACTATGATATGATCTAGGCACTCTTGTCATAGAAAACCAAAGTTTCTCTGATGATAACGAGAGCAGTTCGAAGGGTTTGGTGGTGACGAGAGTGCAAGCATGAATCAACCATTGAAGTGGTATCTTAATATTGATTTAAATTATTGAAGTGGTATTTTAATATCGATTTAAATGTGCATCGTGAGATGCAAAAGAAAAATGCCACAAGTCTCACTAGAGTACAAGATGACCAAGTAAATGATATTGAAAATCAGAAGAATCTTTTCACATAAATAAGTATTTAGATATCAATAAAGACTTTGTCTCAAGATATAAGGTCTTACTTAAAGATCTATGATATAACCGGTTACTTATATAAATTGGATAATCAAATACTGTAGATGGGCACAATAAGTCCACATAATATCTACACTTATCAATAAAGACTTCACTTCCCTTGTAGTGATTCTCAATACTGAGAAGGATGTCATGATGACCTAGGTAAATTTTACCCTTAAAGAGTTAGCCTCAAGGGACATTGAAGATTGAGTTAGAGAAAACACTACAACATTGATCTGTATCTAACTTTTAGATTAGTGCATGCTAGTTTGAGGGGGTTTTTCTTGAAAACTTGAAGTTTCTATCCTTCAGAAGTAAATGTGCTTCATATCTGCAAAATATCTCACTCTAGTGTCTACTTTCACAAGTTGTATATTTCTCCAACATTGATGTTTTGACTCCCTTTAAGTTCGTTGTGTATTAATTGTACATTAATTGTCGTTCCTTGTCAACGTGTTTTCCCTCAAAATTTTCAAGTGTAATAAATCCCTCATGTTTTGCATTGGTGTCCATGTCAAGCAATTGTTCTCTAATTGTTAAGTTTTCCACAATGGGTCATTCCTTAATGGTACTAGAGCATGCTGGATCCTGGAACTAACTATGATGTTGGGATTCTAATGAGATTTTGCTTCAACTCGGAAGAAGAGCTACTCAAAGAGTTTCTGCAGATCCAAACCCTTGAGAAACTATTTTTTCTGTTGTAAATGATTTGTTCACAAAAAAAAATCATAATGTGAATGAACTCTTGAGTCTTCTTTCTCTCATTCACCCCAATAGCTCATACAATCATTTTAATACTCTAAAACTGTAGTTAATCTTTGAAACAAATTGTTTCTTAAGTTAATCAGGATAATTAATTTCTTAAAACAATATAGTTTTTAAAGCATTGTAAGGTGGGACATGCTTAGAAGAGTTGTTACAAGCTTTATTTATATGATATATAAGTAAACATATAAATAAATAAATACTAAAGAGTCTATCTCTCTAGGCTAAATTCTTTTTCAGTTGAGCTCAATTGGTGTCATAAATTTATGTCCTCTGCAAATATAAATCTTATCAATATAGTTTATTTTATTGGCTGCATATTGGTATTATAGTTATGAAACATTTATTTTCTTGACCCATATAGATGTTTGCAATAGAAAGTTGAAAAATATTTCATTATATGTATAGTTAATTTGAAATTACATTTATAATATGTTAATTTATAAAATTAAATTTTAAATTTAAATAATCTTATTTATAGTTTTGAAATTTCTTTAATAATAATGGAAATAAAGATAATTTTTTATTTTATAATAAATTAATTTTCTTCATTATATATAATATATATATATATATATATATATATTAATTATTGCTTTCCAATGTACAAAAGAAGTGCAATAAGATTATCATAGTTTTAATGGATTAAAAAAATATATTTGATTTTGTGATACGTTTCAAAATTTTGATATAATACATATATGTTTGAGATTTCGAAAATTTTGATTTCATATTTTTAATGAATTAAAAAGATATATTAAATTTTGGAATATGTTTGAAAATTTTGACATAACTTACATATATGTTTGAGTTTTTCTGGTTAAAAAATAAGTGAAAATTTTCGGACAACTTTTTTTATTTTTTATCTCACAAAGATAATGTATTTCTTCATGGCCAGTTGTTTTAAATTTTTTGAATATCAGAAAGATGATGTATTTCTTCACTGCTAGTTGTTTTCAAAGTTTGTTATACTTTTAGCCAATTTCTTTCTTTTTTTTAATTGTAATAATCAAATCCAAAAAACGTTTGGCAAAATGTTTTCTGAAACAACGTGAAATTTAGGAAACATCGAAACATTAGCAGTGCAAGCTCCACCGAGACGCGCAAGGGTTGAATCATCTGAATCATCCTCAATAATTGAGGACAGGATAGATTGATACTAATATCTAAACTATGAAGTATATTTACTCACGAAAATTAATAATAAATTGGGTAATTAAGTGGAGTTGTTTGCAGGAAAATAATTATAATATTAAAAAAAATTATAATTTAAATGATTAAATATAATTTGACTAAAAATATAATATTAAATTTGAAATGGTTTCAAATGAAATTATATAGGTAGATTTAGGTCAACACTTTTAGTGTGGTTCATATCATGGTAAGATGAAAAATCAGATTGTAGCATAAAGTTAAATAGGGAGTCAAGACCTCCTAACAGCTATAGGAAAAAACAAGAATAATGACTATTATTTCATTTCTCTTTCTCCACCCTTAGGTTTATTTTTTCTTAATTTTTGTTTGTTTTCTATTTTTTTTATTATTATTATAATAAATAAAACAAAATAACATAATATAAAAAACAAAGTAAAACTAAAATTATATTTGATTATTCAGAGTATACTAATTCAATTATTTATGTCCTTTCTAATTACTAACTATTTCCTTCATATTTCATTTAAGCTCAATATTCATACATTTAATTGTATAATAATATAATATATATATATAAATATATATATATATATATATAATAATACTAATAATAAACTAAATAAACAATAAAGTATTTATATTTTTAGGGGTAGGTTAGTGATATGAAAATGAGATCTAAGATAAATAATAAGGTGTTACAGACTCATGTGCATGGATTTCCCTATGTTATTTTGTGCAATGGATCGATCAAATTGTGAAATACACAAACAATGAACCAGTATGCAAAAACATAATAGACAACTCATAACAAAACAAATTTAATGGGAAGTTCACCCAATCCTCATGGGCTACATCTCTTGGTCCAGCCTTCAATGGTGGCTTCTCTAGTATGAGCTCACTTGAAGACTCAATACACAACAAATATAATAGTAATAGTTTTCTTGAACATCTCAAGCTTTTTATGAGTACACAGATTCTCTGAATCACTCTCTGTCTATGTCTTAGCTCTGTCTCAACACTGATTGCTCTGTGTTTTGTTCGTTGTGGCATTAAAGCCAAAACTGTACTACCTATTCATTTCAGATTCTCAGCTTTCAGTCTCCCTAGCCTCTGTCCACCTCAAATCCCTCTTCTAGTGTTACACAATCATTGCATAACGCCTCAAGGGGAAGTGGTCACCTATTCTACATCGTAAGAGTGCCTTGGGCCCTTGAAATCCTTTGGAATCTTAAATGCAGTCGTTTTCTACTAACACAGGAAAATGCTTTCACAATTGTGAAATTCTGGAAAAAGACAGTTCATTTCAGACTTCAAAAGTCCTTGAATATGGTCTACTCCCCTATCGGGTCAGTCCTCCATCGCTATCATAAGTCGCTTTGGCCTTGCTCCTGTGTATTTTAAAAAATACGTTAAAATCGTGAAAATCAAGTAAAAATGGCTTTCCCGCAGACTTGAAACAATATATAATGGCCTTAAGGAACCCTTTTGGATCCGACTTATCGGATTGGATTTCAACCTTCAAATTTAATTTAATAAATGGAAACTTTGAAAATCCATTAAAATGGCTTTGCTACGGATCTCAAATGTTATGAAATAATATTGATAAAACCGTCGGGTCTAGTTCATCAAATCGTAGATGTGTATGTGTATATGCCCGCTCCTCTATGTAGCCCAGATTGTGATATCACGATGAAATTGATTGCAATCACACATCGTGATAACCCCTAGCCATTGTAAGCACTCTCGCAATCCTTGGTAGTGATCCTGCGATGCAACATGGGCCATTGATCTGCATGATTGATCGACAGTCCTAGTTAGCTCCGTTGGTCATCGTCGCAAGAGTTATATAGTCTGTGTTCATAATCACTGATTGCCACCGCCAATTGCGATCCACTACTCAGCTTTGGACAGTTTATCGGCCAGATCTTACGGCTATTGTGCCTTCATTTGTTCATACCTCCAATATTATGTTTTTCTCTATTTTCACCTGTTTTTGCCTTCTCATAGTGTTTTTCCACCATTCCAAAAGGTTCTTCATGTGTGACTGTTTTGATCTTTGGCATGATTTTAAGAGGTTTCAAGACTTAGAGAGTGTTTTTGGATCCATTTGGATCACGCCTTCCCATTGAAAAGGATTTTGGACCACCAAAAGTTGGTTTTCAAGCATCGATTAAGTGAGGATACAGCTGCCTCACTTGCCCAATCTCTATCCATTTTGCACTGTTGGGTTTTGAACCTTTCAGTCCAATTCTTAGGTACTCCACATCCTCTCTGTGTGTAGTCCTCACGTTCCTGTCCAGAATTGTATCTTCCTGCAACTCATTGAGGTATTCAAGAAATTGATCATCAATGGAAGGAAATTGACTTTGCTCTTTAGGATCTTCAATTAAAGAAGGTTCAAATAGTCTTAAATTTTCTGCATTTAGCACTGAATAGATGTTCATGTATGTTGGCAAATCAAGGCAGAAAGCGTTCTCACCAATTTTCTCAAGTACCTTAAAAGGCTCATACCTTATTGGTTCTTTCCTTCACATTGCATTTTGTCCTTATTGATATACAACCAGAATTGATCACCAATTTGGAAGTTGTGCTCCACCCGATGTTTATCATGCCTTGTTTTGTACTTGGCTAAGCTCCTTTCTAGCGGTTCCTGCACTCCCTAGTGAATTTCTTAGATTTGTTCGATCAACCTGGTTACTCTATCCACATCACTGTTTCCAACAACTGCTATGTCTTTTTCGAAGACAAAATCTAAGGAAGACCTTGGTATAAAACCAAAACATGTCTCAAATGAAGATCTATGTGTAGAAGAATATTTAGCATGGTTGTAAGCATGTTGAACATAACACAAATGTTCATCCCAAAGCTTGGGATACTTGCTGCAATTACCCCTGAGCAACTGGATCACTGTCATGTTGACTACCTCTATTTGGCCATCTATTTGTGGATGAAAGCTATGCTTTTCTTCAGTCTGGTGTCCACCAATCGCCATAGAATTGAACAGACCTTCCCAAAAAATTCAAAGTCTCGATCAAATACTATGGATGTGGGTAACCAAAAATGCACCGAGACATGCTGGAAGAACAACTTCATTGTTTTTTCAACTATAATCTGCAAAGTATTAAAGTACACATTTTGCTGAACCTGTCCACAATAAGATATAAATAGTCATGTCCCTTTTTAGATTTTGGCAATCCCCTAACAAATTCCATGGAAACACTTTTCCAAGGATGGGAAGAGAATGGGAGTGGAGTGTACAAGCCTAGTTCTCTATTGTTGGGCTTACTTTTAGCACACATGGTACACCCTCTTACATATCTAGAAACTGTTTCATGCATTTTGGCCAATAGAAGTATCTTTGCAGTTCTGCAACTATTTTACTTACATCAAAATGACCTGATATCAAAGAAGTATGTGCCTCCCTAATTATGTTAACTCTTTCAGTTTGTGGAATGCATAGCTTCCCCAAATGATACAAGAGTTGGTGCTTAACATAGTAATCCAATTCTTCTACCCTTTTTCCATTACTTAAAACTGCATATACATCTTTAAAGTTTATATCTTGAGCATATATTCTATATAGCTTTCATGCATTAGTAAGATATGCTTAAGTATAGTAGATGCATTTATGATTGGTCTGGACAACATATCTGCAACTTTATTGTGTATGCCCTTTTTATATCTGATGACTAAATGATACTATTGTAGGAAACCCATCCACCTATAGTGTCTTGATTGCTACAATTTAGTTTGTGAGTGAAAATACGGAAGTGGTTGATGATGAGTATGTATAATTGTTTCTTTTCCCATTAAGTGATGTTTCCACTTTTTCACACTCTGAACTAATGCATACAATTCTTTATCATATGTAGGATAATTAACTACCACAGAATTAAAAGTCTCAAAATGGTAGCATATGGGTTTACCATGATGCATCAACAGTGCTCCCATGGCATAGTCACTGGCATCTATTTCGATCTCAAATGGTTGTTGAAGATTTGGCAATGCTAGTACTAGTGCTATACTATTTTTTTCCTTCAAGGTGTCAAAGGATTTCTGCTATTTCCTCCCCATTGAAACACCTTGTTCAATCCTATCAAAGCATATAAGGGAGCTGAGATTAAGGAAAAGTTAGCAATAAACTTTCTCCAATATTGTGTTGCTCCTAGGAAGCTTCTAACTTTTGTAGCAGACTTGGGTTTAGGCCAGTTTACAATGACTGCAACCTTAGAGGGATTTATCTTCAATTCATCACCCCCTACAATATGACCCAAATAATTCAAATATGTTTTGCGAAATTCACATTTTGATAACTTAACATAGAGATTTATTTTTTCAAAACATCCAAAGTATTCTTTACATGCTTCAAATGTTCTTCCCATGTTTTACTGAAAACAAGAATGTCATCTAGATATACAATTACAAAATCATCAATAAAAGGCCTCAATACATCATTCATAACCCTCATGAAAGTGGCAGGGGCATTAGTCAAGAAAAAAGGCATAACTAGCCATTCATATAGTCCTTACCTCGTTTTGAAACTAGTATTCCATGCATCTTGCTCTTCTACTCTTACCTGATGGTAACCACTACGCAAGTCTAACTTGGAAAAGTAAACAGCTTCCTTCAACTGATCCAATAGATCATCAATGCGAGGAAGCGGATAACGATTCTTGATTTTTATTTTATTCAGTGCTCTGTAGTCAATGCACATTCTCCACAAGCCATCATTATTTCTCACCAACACTATTGGAGACCCGCGTGGTGATGTTCTTGGTCTTATGAACCCTTTTTTGAGCAGCTCATGTGCGTGCTTCTTCATTTCTGAATTCTCTAACGTGGATAACCTGTACATTCTGATGTTAGGCAATGGACCATCTTGCTGCAAATGAATATCATGTACAATTTCCCTTTTTGGTGGTAGACTTTTAGGTTCTTTAAATAAGATATCATATTCTGAAACAACTCTTTCTAAATCAGTTTTTTTTTTTTAGCATCATAGCCCTCAGATACATTGGTTTTATCAGGTTCCTTTTCCTTCACAACCATTCGTAAAAATTGTTTGCACGGATTTACAATTATTTTCATCTTCCTTGAGCTTATGAGAGTATAATTATTTTTGAGTTTGTGAACTCTTACAATATATTATATTCCATCTTTAACAAGTTGATACTTATTTTCGGCTCTATAGAAAATGGCTTTTATATCATACAAGTAAGGACTTCCTAAAAAAATTCCACATATATCCAACGGAATTACATCTAACTCAACCTCATCCACAAATGTTGAACCAATGGTAATCCTAGTTTTACATTGTCTAGTCACTTGTAGCTTTGCTTTATCACATAACCAACCCAATCGATATGGCTTCTTGTGAGGTGTGGTTAGTAATCCCAGCTTCTTTATAATTTCTTCAAAAATTAAGTTTTCTTCAGAGCCACTATAAAACAAAGTATCAGTCTTTTGATGCTTGGAAATAACTCTAAAATGAAAAAACTCATGTCTTTTCCTCTCATTTTATTCACTATCAATAGTTTGTGTAGAATTACTAGTAGATGTTTTAGAATTTTTACCATTTATACCTGTGGTTGTGATAGTTGTTTCATCACCTGAGTCTAACTCCAATTTTTTTTTAAAAGTAGCAGCAACCTTCTTCTTCTTTCTATCGAACTTCTTGGGTTTCAGCTCTGGATGCAAAGACAAACAATGTTCGTCATCATGTCCATCCTTCTTGCAGTGAGTGCATGAAGGTTTGGCCTTTTATACAACATTTGCCTTCATCTATTTCCATTTATGTTTCCTCTTTTCCTTGTTCTTGCCTGTAGTGGGTTTTGATGATCCCCCAATCTCTAGGTTCACATTCTTTCCTCTAGACTCTAGATGGGTAGCCTGGATTGATATCCCATCTATGCTAGTAGGGTTAAACATGAGAATGGTGTGCCTCAAATAGTTATGTAGACCACCTATATACTTTAGGAAAGTTTCAGGTGAGTTTAAAGAAATGCCCAGAATCAAAGCTCCTTTTCTAAATTCTTGGGTGTATCTTTGTATACTTTTCCCTTTTAAGTGGTGAATAGTTTTCCATCTCAACATAGATTGTTGCATATAAGCTAGTGGATAGAATTGTTTTTTAATTACAAAATAAATTCACTCAAGACAGAAAGAATTTTACCATGCTTCTTCAAGTGAGATTGTTTCCTCCCTTCCCACCATACCAAGGCAGTTCGTCCAAGGCATAGGCTGACCGGCTGAATTTTACTCCTGTCTGAATCAATGCTTTGCACCCTGCAACACACATCAATCTATCTAACCCAGTTATCTAGCTTCTTTGCATTTAATTCTCCATCATATATTGGCAAATCAAATTTAACATCTAATTTAATCAAACATGTTTTCTTGTTTTTATTTTCAAGGCTATCAGGAGGTGTAGGAAGCCTCTCTCCTTTCCCTTTGCCTTCTGGGCAATCTAGAGAAGGTTATTCAACTCCTTTGTTCTATTTGGAGGTTGACGTAATTTCACCTCTACCTTTCTTGAACTCTCGATACATCTGTTCTACCATGGCTCTCATGGTCATGAAACTATCCATGAACTGAGATTCTGATTCAATGGGATCTCTTCTGCCATGTTTCTCTTTGGATAAACTCTCCCAATTTTTTGGTTAGCCTCAACTAGTTCTCCTTCTCCTGATATGAGCTTGGACCTAGTTAGTATTCACAAACAGCCCAACACAAGCTTGCCCAACCTTGACAACCTAAAGCTTTGATACCACTTGATATGAAAATGGGATCTAAGACAAATAATAAGGTATTACAGACTCATGTGCATGGATTTGCCTATGTGATTTTGTGTAATGGATTGATCAGATTGTGAAATACACAGAGAATGAAGCAGTAAGAAAAAACATAATAGACAACTCATAACACAAGAATTTTAATGAGGAGTTCACCCAATACTCTTGGGCTACATCTCCTGGTCCAGCCTTTAGTGTTGGCCTCTCTATTATGTCTTCATGCAGAGTTTTTACAACAGTATGAGCTCACTTGCAGAATCAATACACAAGAGATATAACAGTGAGCATTTTCTTGAACCTCTTAAGCTTTCTATGAGTACACAGACTCTCTAAATCACTCTCTATCTCCGTCTTAGCTCTGTCTAAAAATTGACTACTTTGTCTTCTATTTGTTGTGTCTTTATGGCCAAAACTGTGCTTCCTGTTCATTTCATATTCTTGGCTTTCAATCTCCCCAGCTCCTGTCTGCTTCGAATCCATGTTTTAGCATTACAAAATCATTGCATAGTGCCTCAAGGAGAGGTGGCCACCCATTCTGCAATGTAGGCATGCCTTGGGCCCTTGAAATCCTTTGGAATCCCAAACGTGGTCATTTTCATCTAACATAGGAAAATGCATTCACGACTATGAAATTCTGCCAAAACACAGTTCACTTTGGACTTCAAAAGTCCTTAAATATGGTCTATTCCCCTATTAGGTTCGTATTCCATCACTATCACAAGTCGCTTCGGCCTTGCTCCTATGTATTTTAAAAAATACGTTAAAATCATGAATATCACGTAAAAATGGCTTTCCCCTGAACTTGAAACAATATACAATAGCCTTAAGGAACCCTTTCGGGTCTGGCTTATTACATTAGCCTTCATCCTTAGCATTTCATTTAATAAATAGAAACTCTAAAAATTCATTAAAATGGCTTTGCTACGAATCTCAAATCTTATGAAATAATATTGATAAAACTATCGGGTCTGGTTCATCGGATCACAAATGTGTATGTGTATATGCCCACTCCTTTGTGTAGCCCTAATTGCGATATCACGATGCAATTGACCACAATCGTACATCGTGATAACCCTCGGCCGTTGTAACCGATCTTGTAATCCCCAATAGTGATCTTGTGATGCAACATGGGCCATCGATTTGCACGCTTGATCGACAGTCCTATTTAACTCTGTCAGTCACTGTCGCAAGTGTTATATAGTCTGTACCGATATCCACTGATTACCACTGCCAATTGCGATCTACCACTCAAATCTGGACTGCTAATAGGCCAGATCTGACGGCTACTGTGCATTCTTTGTTCAGACCTCTCATAGTCTGTTTTTCTCTGTTTTCATGCATTTTTACCTCCAGATAGTGTTTTTCCGCCATTTTGAAAGGTTCTTCATGTGAGACTGTTTTGATATTTGGCATGATTTTAAGAGGTTTCTGGACATAGTGACTGTTTTTGGATCCATTTGGATCAGTTAGTCAAATAATATTATAATATCAGGTTAGTTATTATTAATCTATTTATTTAGTTATAAATAGATAAATAGTAATTATTTATATCTTAGGGTTAGGTTTGTTAGATATTATCCCATAATGATTAAATTATGATGATGATGGTGATGATGATGGTTAATGTCCACTGAGACTAAACATTGGTCTATCGAACCTAAGGAAACAAATTATTTAGTTTGATTTAAGATTTTATTCCTATACTCAAAAAGCTTGGAGAGAAGCCTCTCCAATCCTCCAATGGTTTAACCAGGCCCTGGTGTCTTTATACCAACCTTGTTTGTGCCTTAGCTAGTTTTGGCTAGAATTTCAAGCTAGCTTAGGAAGTCTATGATCTCCTATGTTATTGAGTTTATGCTTGTACAAGAGAATCCCAGTCATAGCTAGGCTCTCGATAGGGGAAAGAGCCACTTCTATAAAGAGAATAGGATAGGGTGTGTTTCTTTTAATTTTGAGGTTATACATTATAAAATGCGTATGGATTTTCTCAATATTTCTCCAGTATTCTCTAGAGATATTACAACCCCAAACCTTACATCCATATGAGATAACTGGACTGACTAAAGTTTCAAAGAGGAACTTCTTTCTATCCCACATTACGAGGTTTTCCCTTTTACAATTATTTTCAAGACCAAAATAAGCTTTCAATCCCCCATTAATCCTTTTCTCAATGCTATAATTCCAGTTGAGCTTGTGATGAATATCGGTTCCTAGGTACTTGTAGGAAGACACTTCCTCCAAGTTACTATTTTCATGCATCAAATTAGCATAAGTGTCCTTCTTGGATTTGATAATCATAACTTTCGTTTGTCAGTGTTAACAATCATACCTATGGTAGAGCAGAAATCCTTAAGAAGTATAAGTTTCTTATCAATATTAGATGGGAACCTTGCAAGAAGAACGATATCATTAGCATAGAGAAGAATGACGATGACTATCCCAACTAAGATCGTGCCAGCACATCCTGCTTCCTCTAAACAAGTTTCTAGCTTGTTAATGTAAATGCCGAATAGGGTAGGCGAGAGGGGGAAACCTTGTTTAACTCAGATATTACACTTAATAACTTTTGACCACCCCTCATTTCTCTTCAACTTAGGAATTACATTCTCGTATAACCTTATAGCGACATCTCTCAACTCAAAAGGAACCTTTAGCTCTTCTAATCTCTTCCAAAGGTTGCTTCTAGGAACCGTATTGAAAGCCTTTCTAAAGTCCACAAACCAACAAAAGATATTGGATTTATCATTGCAACATGCCTCCACAA
The DNA here is from genome assembly GCA_000404065.3 of Pinus taeda. NCBI lineage: Eukaryota > Viridiplantae > Streptophyta > Pinopsida > Pinales > Pinaceae > Pinus > Pinus taeda. Next base: position 45,052 of record APFE030392177.1, on the reverse strand, counting down.
TGATCCTAAGCGTAACGAGGTGGTCTGTTGTTGAGTGCTTCTTTCTAAAACTCGCTTCGCCTCTAGCCCGCTTACCTTCACTTTCAAGCCATATGCTCAACTTCCTTTCCAAAATAATACCATATAACCTAGCTAGGAGAGGGTTGATCATAATTGTTCGATAATTAGAGGGGTTATTTGTATCCCCACTTTTAAAAATAGCGATAAGGAGTCTTTGAGGAACCCTTGCTTGATTGCTTGATTGAAAAGCTTGTGAATGTGGGGTATGAGGACAGGACCTCCAATTTTTAAGATTTCCATGATGTAAACTTCAATTTCATTAGCTTTCTCATTAGCCAAGCGACTAACCCCAAAATCAATGTCTTCAGTTCAGAAAACTTGTTTCGTTCTGAGTAGGGTTTCAAAGTTATCCGTGACATTTGGAGATTCATAAAGCTTTTTGAGATAGGAATTCTAGTCGTGTAAATCAATTTTATTATTATCTTTAGTTTTCCTAGTTAGAATATGCCTCCAGAATTTCGTAGGAGCTACCTTAGAGAGGTGTAAGAGATTCTCTTATCTTTTACGAATATACTACCTCTTTTTCCTTTTAGTTAGGGATTTTTATATTTTTATCTTGCCAATTTTAAGAGATTCATCAAGAACTTCCTTAATTGGTTTCCTCACACTTTCGCAATCTTTGTCATACCATGGGTTGGTTTTGATATTTCTTTTATTACTTCAAACTTCAATTGAGAACTTGTAAATAGAATATGAGAGGTTTGTAGTAAAATTATGATAAAGATATTCTATGTTGTCTATACTAGATAAAGGAAGCAAATTAATTTCTAATTCATTTAGAAAGAGATCTTTTTTTATTTCTATCAAAGATTAACTTCTTTTGGCTATAAGGATTATCTTCTATGGGATCTCTATGCGTGACAAAATTGAGAGTTATAAGTAAAGGCCTATGATCAGAGTTAGTCATGTGGTCATTTAAGATGTCAAAATTCATTATTTCGTTGTATAGAGGGAGATTGGAGATAACATGGTCTACCATGTTGCTACCAAGCCCATGGATGCAAGTCATCTGGCTAGAATTGGACCACTCTTTAGACCATTGCAAATTATGAGATCCTGAGCACTACAGATCCTGACCAGCTATGACCCAAACAATTTCTCCTGAAGGTATTAGAGCTCATTTTGTACTGGCTAGGCATAGGAAGGTCTTCATCTAACCAAAGAGGATTGGGGTTGGAATGATTGCTTAGAAGAGTAGCTTGGTTGCTTGAAGTTCAAGCATAAAATTCAACCATTAAAAGGATATTTCCTTCAATCCATAGGCTAGAAATATCATTCTCTAAACCATTGTAAGGACTATTTTTTTCTAGATTCTTTTTCTTATACAAGTTAGAATTGATGGGGGGAAATAACAAATTGCTATGTAGGACTTTTTATCATAAATGTCAGTCATTTCTATCCAACTATATTGGTTGTAAGGGTCATTTTTATAAATCCTAGCATGGGGAGAGATGTTATTCTTATTGTAACAAGCTATACTCCCAATGCCCCTATGAGAGAATCGCTTATTCAAAGTAGACCATAATGTAAAGCTATCTATGTTAGGGACCTTAGATTCTTCGTGCTCCCAAGTTTCAACAAGTGAAAAAATATCAACATCATTCGAGATCCAACTTAGCTTGTGGCCTTTGTTCCATGGAAAGCCCCAATAGCTCCATGAAAGAATCTGAAGCATGTTCAATTCGTATTTATTATTATATTTTTGGTTTCTATCTCAAATAACAGATTTTCTATTTCTGATTATTATCCATTTTCCTTCCTTCCTAGCTTCCTTTAGCTTTTGAACCTCCTTTCTCAATTCTACTTGATCTTCTAGAATGATATCTTCTTTTATAAATGTTCTCGTTCCTTTTAGACTTGAGGTTTTACTAAGTATGTCATACTTATGCTCAGTAGAGCTCACCTTTATTTGGATCAACCTTCCTTTATTCTCAGTTAGTTTCCCCAACCTTGTTGCTTCTATGAGACACATAGTTTCAATTTGTAATTTGTTATGTAATTCTGTCTGGGCTATGGCTAAAGGATCCTCATATACTTCCTCTTTCAAACTGAAGATTATAAGGTTCAAGGATGGGTTGTTATGCTCATGGTCTAATTCTATCAATTTTTCATTTCATCTTTAATTGGTTTGATATCTAATTTACCTGCCACACTATTTAGGGTGAGGTAGCTATTAACTTTTTCTTCTAACTCTTTAATCACGTCCTTCATTTCAAGATTCTCTAAAGTATCAACATCTACTCGCTGGGATGCTTTGTTCATATCTTGATTTTGTTTTTCTATAACCTGCAACATAGTCTCCATTGCCTTCATCTTACTCTCCAATAGTTCTATTTTATTTTCTATTTGTTTCTTGATCATGTCTTCAAGACATGTGAATTTATTTTCCAACATGGTTGCTAACATTGTTTGTAGCTTGACTTCTCTTTATTCTCTACATTTCTGTAAAGACTCTATATTTTCATAGAGGCTCTGTAAAGTAACCATGGCAGGACTACATTTAGTAATATTTGGTAATTGTAGTGAATTATTCATACTTGAGAATATATGAGCAAATAAGTATTAGAAAAATATAAGGAATGTGTGCACCTGATATCAACAAGCCGGACCACAGACGCACATGTACTAGATTGTTTCTCTATTATTGCATAGAGATCATGAATTATTACGCGGAGAGATGGTAGATTATGACCGCAGAGATCGTAAATTATTACCACAGAGACATCATAAATTATTATCGTAGAGAGATCGCAAATACATCACCCTAAATAAATTAGTATTTCTGCCTTTTCCCATCTAGTCAAATATAGTCGTTATCTAGTCAATTTTCCCTTAGTTTTTAGGAGGTCTTGACTCCCTATTTAACTTTTTTCTACGATCTTATTTTTCATCGTGTCCTGATGATGAACCATACTAGTTGGTCCAAAATAATCAGCCTAAATCTACTAATGTGATTTCTTCTAAAATTGTTTCCAAATTAAATTATGGATCACAAAATCTTGAATTCAATAATGACATTATTATTAGTTAAAATGATGTGAGAAATATATTAAGTAATAATAATTAAATTTTATTAATTTATATTAATATTTTTTCTTTTTTTGTAGGCAAAGGTGGTGCATCTCATTTTCTATTAACAAATCAGAAAATTACATCAAAATTAGTGGACCAGCTACCCGCCCACCAGGGGAAACCGAGTAGGGTATCCACCTAAAGTTTTTAACACCATACGAAAAGAAGAAGTCACGTAGTCTCTTTTTCCTGGCTAAACAGACATTACAGTCCTTCCCTGGTCTGATTCTAGTGATATGCATATATAAACTGTCCATCACAAAAAGAGGGAAGCTGACTAAAGTATCTAAATACCGCAAAATCATCAGAAGGGAGACAGGAACTAAAACTACTCAACAGCATTAGCAAAGATTGGAGAGTCCTCCTTGGAGCTCCTCTGCTGGCTGGCCTTGAGCAATTGCTGAATCTCTTCAAGCTGCTTCCCTTGCATCTCCATGGAGATTTGCAGGATCCGGAGTTCATGCCTCAAGTTGGGAACACCCTGAGCAATCTCAGCCATTTCAGAGGCCACCTGCTCCAAAGCTTTGGCCAGCAACTATTTCATTACCCAATACAAATGAAGGGACTGTTTGAAAAGAGACATCCTTCCTCTTGTATTACCACGGTCATGAACCAACAACTCCCAATCCTCCATTTCCGACTCTGATTGGGCCGAAATTGCCTCTTCTTCCATATTCTGGATGATGCGCCTGATTATCGGGTTGGTGTTCTGAATGTAAGCGCGTTCAGCCCGCTGGATTTTATGTTCAAAGGTTTGCCTGGCCTTCCTGCTAGGACGACGGCTCGGCTCAGGAACTTCTTTCTTGCTGCCCCGGGATTTACTGGCCGCGCTGTTCTGACCATGGCTGGGAACAGTCTCGCAGCCATCGTGATTGACCCGCCTCCGTCGCCCCTGCGTAGGAACCCTTCGACCACGCCGGCTCCTCAGACTGACACCCATGGCATACCGTTCCCACTCATCAGCATTCATACTCGGGTCGCTGCTCCCTCCTTCATCTGAAGTGTCAGGGACCTCAAAGACATCGTCTGGGACCTCCTCTTTCGCAATCCCTTTACCTTTCCTATCAGCCCCATTGGTCCGCGCAGCTTCCATTTCTTCTACAAGACGAGCCTTCTTTCTTGTTTCCATCATTCCGTTCACCAAATGCCGACTGAAGAAAATGTAGGAGGCCCTCAGACAACCAGTGACACCTTTCACGCTGCTGCAACTAGTTACAAATCTCTGAGGGTGGGTGCTTTGCATGCAGGTTTTTATAGAATCCCAGAGCCTGCTCCTTCTATCCGTCCGTCTGTCCGAATCCTGCCATCTGTTCCCGCAAGCATGGCAATTCCGATCAAACATCCAGTTTGATTTATTACTATTTACACCCTCTGACATGTACGCGCCATTACCACACCAGTTCGGATCTGCCATTGGGTTGATGTAAGGCGAAGAATTCTCCTCAGATTGCGTACCTTCTTGATGTGATCTCCCATGACGATCACCGATCTCTTTACCCAGGCCTCTCTGACATTCTTCAACCGCCTGTCCTAACTTACGTCCTTCCCCAATGCTCCGCATGAGCGGTATCATTCTCATGGGGTTCTTAATCATAATAAGCCTACATGGGCTGGACTCTCCACGTCCCTCTGATGCTCTAGCTCATCACGCTCCAGCTCTCTGCCTGTGGCTTGGTCATGATCCGTCTTGATGATGGTTGCCAGGTCCGACCATTCCTGATGCCCGCACACCGCTTTCCATTGGACATCCACCGAGCTGCCGCGGCCTTTGCATCCCCAGTTCGCTAGGAAGTCCACCGCCTGGTTCCCTTTCCACCTCACATGGTTGATCACCTTATACACAATGCGAGGCAAGAGCTCTGCTATTTCCTGGACTATTCCGGCAGATCGCCAGCTACTCGAGACTTTTTCCCAATTACGGCCATTGCAGAGTTTTTTCAACATCTCCACCGCGATCTAAGAATCCCCTGTGATTTCGAGGTTAGAGTATATGTTTCTGACCGCAATTCGTAATCCTTGATGCAAAGCCCAAAATTCTGCCTCATTATTTGTCATCTCCCCCCCCCCCACTCAGCAAAAATCCACCTTACTTGATTACTGTTGTCCCTGAAGATACCACCAAAGCCAGCTTCGCCCGGGTTCCCCTTAGAGGCCCCATCGAAATTCAATTTGATGAAATTTTCTTTAGGATAGCAGAATTTATCCAGGCTGCTAGACCGCATCTCATGATTGGGATTCTGTTTATGAAAAACCATTTTGAATTTTAAATTTAATCTGTTCAGGATTCCTTCCTCCGTCAGGTTGGCCTTCCAATCTTCCCCATCCCATTTATCTGCCAAGATTGTTTCTTGCAGAAGATTAATTGTTTTTCCCCAAATGACTTCCGGCTCCATTGCAGAGTTCTGGAATATCCTGCGATTCCTCTCCTTCCATATCATCCAGAGGGAGAATCCAGAGATGAGGTCCCAAGCTCGCCTGACTACTGTACATTGAAAGACTTCCTTGTTCCATTGGAAGACCACATCATTGAATTTGCGGGGGGCATTTTCAGGTTTACCAAAAGTTCTTTTGTTGTTTATCCATAGGGTCTTGGCAAAGGGGCAATGAAGTAGCAGATGATCTCTGGATTCCCCCTCCGAATTACACAGACGTCATCTCGATGGGCCAATAAAACCTTTCTTTTGAATCCGATCCCAGGTGATGATTTTGTTTTTTGATGCCAACCAGATAAATATGGAGACTTTCGGCCACCAATTCCTTTCCCAAACTACTCTCCAGTCAAGGTTTGCCTCATTTCCAGATTTCTCTGAGGTTAGAAAATAGGCCTCCTTAGTAGTGAACGAGCCCTTCATAGAATTTCCCCAACGGAGAATATCCCTGCCATTGCGGGCTTTAATCTTTCTTGACTCCACCTCCTTACTGAAGATTGCTTTGTGGTCCGTGCTGAACTCACCTTCCCACTCCGACAGATCAATCCAAGTCCTCCAACTTTCATCTGGGTTATTAACTTTCCAATAGTCCCTGACGAGAGGTCTATCTCTTCCAATTCTGTCACAGACCTGTTGGAGGCCCTGAATGGAGCTTAGTCTTTCCTTTTGATGCCATTTATCCTCCCAGAAGTTAGCTTCCTTGCAACCTCTAATCTCCCAGAAAGAATGCTTTCCTACTAGATCCCTGTTGAGACGAGCTAGGTCCCAGACCGAAGATCCTCTGGGGGTCTCCTTTCGCTTTAAGATTTCTTCTGCTGACTCAGGCATACTATATTTTTCTTTCCATATAATTTTCCACAGATCATTTCCCCCCTAAGCCATCTCCACCAAAGTTTTCCTCCCAACACCTTATTGAGAGTCTCAGGGTCCCTCAATCCCAGACCGCCTTTCTCCTTTCTTTCAGTTAACTGGCACCAGGAAACTAAGGCCCATTTTTTCTTCTGATCCGTCCCTCTCCATATAAAATTTCAAATGATCTCTCTTATCCTTACACAAATACCTGTGGGGGCTGCCATAATTGATAAAGGGTAGAAAGGGATAGCTTGAAGGACAGATTTAGCCAAGACTATTCGTCCTGCTATATTTAACGTTCTGAAGGCCCAATTTGCCACCTTATTGCTGAGCTTATCTATAATTCCTTGCCAATTTTTCATCTTTTTGGAGGTAAAGTCCAAAATGTTGCCCAGGTATTTAGTAGGAAGTTCACCCCTCCTAAAACCCAAGAGTCTTATAAGATGAGCTTTGACCTGATCCACAGCATTAAATATGAAGACACAATATTTGTCCCTATTAATTTCTAGACCTGAAGCCTCCGCAAAAAGATCCAGGATTTTTCGGAGGTGTTTGACCTCTTTGACTGTTGGCTCTCCAAACAACATGATATCATCAACAATTGCTGATGAGTTAAGCATAGATTATTTCCCCAGAGCTTAAGACCTTTGATTTTATCTGCTTCTCTTTCTTTCTTGATGAACCTACCCAGACCTTCAGCAGCTAAAATGAACAGAAAGGGGGATAAAGGATCACCCTGAAGAAGACCTCTAGTGGCAGAGAAAGTTTTCGAGGGAAGCCCATTCACCAGGATAGAAAAACTTGGGGAGGAGATAAAACTATGAATCCAGTCATTCCACCTCCTACAAAAGCCGAAACTCTCCAATACTTTTCCCAAATAGTTCCAGCTTAATTGGTCATACGCCTTCGACAGGTCTAATTTAATCATCATACCCTTCTGATTCTTGACTTTTAAGGAGTGAATGACTTCTTGAGTGACCACCAGGCCATCAAGGATCTGCCTTCCTTCAACGAAACCCGTTTGTTCAGCAGAAATTAACTTATCCAGCAAGGGTTTTAATCTCTTGGCCATCATAGATGTAATAATCTTATAGATAACATTACACAACGCTATGGGTCTAAAACCATTAGCATCTTCCAGATTATCACCTTTAGGGATTAGAGCATAGAAAGTGGAGTTAAGGGTAGGCCATACGTTCTGATTCATCCTGGATTCTTCTACCAGCTCCAGAATCTCTTTTCCCAGGAAGTGCCATCCTGCCTGGAAGAAGCCAACAGTGAAACCATCTGGGCCTGGAGCAGTACCTTTCTTCATTGCTTTCACAGTTTCCTCTATCTCCTCTAAAGTGGCAGCTCTCATCAACGCTTTATTTTGGTCTTCAGTGACCAAACGAGGGATGGCAGAGAAAATTTCCTGGATTGCATGCATTCTATCAGCTTAAGGTTCCCTTAATATTTCCTTATGATGATCAATCAAGACCTGTTCGATTTCAGCTTGCTTAACCACTCTGTTCCCATTCTTATCATTGATAGAAAGAATCTTGTTTCTCTGTCTATGTTTGATCATAGCTTGATGAAAGAACTTAGTATTTCTTTCCCCCTCCCTTAACCATTTTATTCTCGATTTCTGACGCCAGAGAATTTCCTCTTGCTTCCTTCTTTCTTCAAGTTTGCCAAGAATTTTTCCTTCCTTGTTGATGCTTTCCTCTGTTCTACCTTCCAAAATCATTTTCTGCTAGAGAGTTTCCATTTCTTTTTCCAAATTTTGTTTGTCTTCCATAATATTGCCAAACTCCTTCTTGTTCCAGTTTTTAATTTTCTCTTTCAGCTCTTTATGTTTTAATTGAAACACACACATTTTCCCTTTGCCATGAATCGTGCTTTGACACCACCATTCTTCCAGTTTTTTGATAAATGCTGGGTCTCTTAGCCAGAAGGATTCAAAACGAAAAGGTCTTTTTCCTTGGATCACTTTGATGTCCACCTCAAGTCTGATTGGCCAATGATCAGACCCTAGGGAAGGCATTATATTTGCTTCTACAAAAATATCCTTGTTCATGATACCTTCAGACACAAGGAATCGATCAAGCCTGGAGGCAATTTGATTTTTAACCCCCCTCCTGTTATTCTAGGTGCAAATCCCGTTTATAGTCTGGATGTCTACGAGCCTGAGGTCATCTATCAGATCATTAAACTTCTCCATAAAGTGATCCATTTTTCTTATTCCCCCCTTCTTTTCTTCTAAGGATCTGATTAGGTTAAAATCACCACCAATTATCCAGTCGACATCTGGATATAACCTACGATTGATTTTCATGATATTTAGGAAGTTTTCTTTCTTCTCCTGGAGAAGGAGGTCCATACACCCCTGAAATGACCACCTGCTCTTTAGTTCCTACTATTCTACCAAGGACAGTAAGGATTTTTCTCATACTAGTCCAACTATCTAAGATGATATCATTCGGGTTCCACAAAATTGCAATGCCCCCTGCAGAACCAATGGCATCTTGCCCCGTAACTTCATAATGCATTTTATTCTTGGCCATGAGTTCTTCAATCTGTTGAAACGAAATTTTTGTCTCCTGTAGAATCATAACACTAGGCTTTTCTTTTTTCAATTTTTCTTTCAGATACCTCTGTTTGCCCTTGCTATTTAGGCCTCTTATATTCCAACTGATCACAATCATTTAAAACTTTTGGAAAGAGGGGAAGAATACCTCTAACAGAGGTATCACTTTGCCTGAGTCTATCATGGTTTCTCCTACAGTCTGGATAGTTTCATTCATCGGCTTCCGGCCTCGTTTCCTGCTGCTTTTGCCAGAGCCATCCATTCCCACCTGTCCAATCCCTTGATCAGGTCCTATCATTATCTGTTTGTCTGCGTTCTGTCCTTTTTTTTCCTTATATTTCTGAAATACTTCCTTGTACAGTTGTTTTTGTTTCTCAGGTATGAATCTGCTATCTAAATATTTCCATTCTTGGATTAGCTGTTTCATGATTCTTTCTTCCTCAATCTCACCTTCGGCTTGATTTTCCACCTCCATCGGGGATTGTATTACCAAATCCTCCACCTTTCCTTCCGGCTGTTCTTCAGAACATCCTCCTAGGTTTACTTCCTTCCCTTTACTTTCGCCTGTGATATCCATTGGGGAATTCCCAGGGTCTTCATCATCTTCCAGGTTAACTTCATACTCTTCATTTTCATTCCAGAGAGCCTGAAACTTATTTTGGCTTATTGAAATACCAGATTTTCCTTGAGGTTGGGATTTAGTTTTTTCTTGACTTTGTTTCCTTCTTCTTGTCACCTGTTGAAAACCTTTGTCAGGCTCCTCCATTTTCCCTGTGTTTCTCTGATGTTCCTCCTGATTTCTTTTCAATTCATCCTCTTTGTTCAATGGGCATTGTCTAACCAAATGCCCATATTCATGACATTTACGACATCTAAAAGGGATGTGTTCATAATCTACTGGCTGTTGCCACACTTCGTCGTGATACTCCACCTCAACATGATCTGGGAGGCGTTCGGCTAGATTCATGTATACACAGATCCTTGCATATGAGTTATATTTACCTCGTCGGGTAGCTTCTGCAGCTTTAACAAAGCTTCCGATTGAGTTTCCTATCCCTTCCAAAATTTCAGGATCCCAGAATTCATCGGGGAGTCCAAACAGCCGGACCCAGATTGGGGCTTCCAACAACTTTTCTTTTTCTGGGTTATATCTCTCTTCCCAGTATTTCATGAATAAGCCTGCGTTATTCATGAAATACGGTCCTTCTTCAAAGACCCTGTTTCTATCTTCCAGGTTCGTGAAGATTGTTGTGAAAAATGCTTGGGCACCCAGCTTTAGGTCTATGTGACCCTTCGGTTTCCACCTTTGTTCAATCCACCTGTATAGCTCTTTCTCCAGAGGCCAATATCCTATGAATTTGCAGATCAGGGCATGATCTTTCATGTAGCTGTTATATTCCTCCAGCTTGTTATTGGGGATAACATATCTTGGCCGCTTTTGAGCTCGTGGTAGGCATTTTCCTTTCATCCTTTTCTGCCACAGATTGCCCATGACTGGGGCATGGTTTTCCTGCCGATTTTGTTGTATTCCACTCGCACTATTCTCCCTCGTTACTACATTCTTGAAGGAGGGGATCTCTCCCCTCCCCGAGGTGTTTTCCATTCCCTCTCAGCTCTTTTCCCTTTCAAAAATACTCCTGACAGGAACAGGGAAATAGCTGCTTACCTGACAAACTGAAGCCCCGCTGTCCTATTCTTTGCCCCGGCCTGACTGCTGCAACGGGTCCTCCCGCATTCGTCGCTGGCCCGATCCGTCAGCTGCACATCTGGAAACCTACAAACCCTAGCAGATCGTCATCGCGCTCCCGTTCCAATTTATATTAATATTAAATCTAATGGAATTAAAAAATTAAATGTATTAAATTTAAATGTAATAAAAATATAAAAATAAGAAATGATAATAATAAACCGAAATAAAGAGAGAAAAAATATTAAGTATAATAAAGAAAATATAAGTTTTAATGGTAATAATAAGATTAACTAATTAATTAATTAATTCAAAGTTATTAAATTGAAAATCATAAAAAAATATTAAAAATGTGAAATTTTTTGGAATTGGATTTGATTCAAAGGGAAATATGGATTAAGAATATTATAATTTAATAATAAAGATCATAATTGCGTGTTAAAAATGAAAAGAGACAAAAGGAATTGAAAGATAAGAAATCAATAATGATTCTATATTGATAATGATAAATCAATAATGATTCTAAATTGATAATGATGTGTTAAGTTAGAAAGGAAATTTCAAACGTTAAAATAATAACTAGAGATAAAACACACAGACAAAAAAAGAGTGAAAATAGAATAAATTTAACATATAAATTCAAATATTACATTGCTACAATATAAGGTGAACTTGTAGGACTAAGAAATAAATGTAAGTATAACAAAGTCAATTGGGCCGAGGAAAGTATGTAGTGTTCAAATAGTTAATGGATAACCCATTTTCAAGAATGATTTAACTTATAGCCATCATTACAACTAGAATCTTTAGGTGAAACAAGAATTTTGAAGTTATCAAAATTCATTAGGTATTCCTATGTGAAGGCTAAAAAATGGTTCATTTAGAGGTGTGAATGTGACAATATTCACATATATGATCTTTAACTTTATTATTAAAATATCTTCTTCGTTTGTCTATAAATTTGTTTTCATAATAGCACTAAAGTGTTTAGAACTATGTGAAGAACAAAGAACGATTGATTTAGAAATGTGTTTATAACGATTTCCACCTATATGCTCTTTAAAACTATCCTTAAAAAATCTGCCTATTTGGCCTATATATGTGTTTTCATAAAGGCACTAGATTTAATGAACTTTGTAACCTAGCAAGATATGATCTTTTTATCATATCTAAACAATTTATTTAATTATTTGAAATCATATATCCATAACTTATTTGCTGACATCTATTATTAATTAATTTCTTCATTCTCACTTTATGGTATTTCTAAAATCTCATTAATAAATTTGACTTAGCTATTAGATTATCTTTAATATTATAGTTATGACTTTATTATTACTATTACAACATTATATCATATTAAATTACTATTATAATATAGTATCACCAATACGATTTTCATTTATTACATTTGAATTTAATATATATAATTTTTTAATTAAACTTGACTTAGTTATTAGATTATATTTAATATCATTATTACCACTTTAATATATATATAATTACCTCATTATACCATATTAAAGTACTGTCATAATATAATATCACCTTATGGTTAGCACTATAATCACTAATATTTTTTATAACATTTGAATTTAATATATATAACGTTTTAATTTAATTTAATTTAATTTAATTTATTATAAGTATTGACTAAAAATATTTTATTATCATTACTTAATGTCTTTCTTTCTCTTCTTAGTAATCATGATCTTTTCCATTTTAATAATAACAATAATATTATTTCTTTCATTCAAATCCGATTTTAATTCTTTAATATTATACATGGTCAATCACCTCAGCAAAATTATGTTGATCTATTATTAATTAATTTTTTTACTAGATCTAAATCATAATTTGAATATAATATTAATTTATTGAATCCACATTCTGCATTTATTAAGAAGTATTCCAACTTTATTTTTCAATGATGATGAGTGCAGCATCCACTTGAAAAATACAACATTTTCCAAACTGCACAAATTAATGTCTAGAAAAAAATTATCAACGAAATAATTTCTCTAATTTTTTTTTTTATCAATCATGATTGTGAACTATGAAAAATTATCATCTTTTTATTAGTTTTGACCCTATCCTTGTATTATCTTAATTTTCATTTTCCTAGAATGTTTTATTACATCACAAGTTATCTTAATATTTAAGTGTAATAAGTTTTTGAAATTATTAATATTATGTAAAACAGTAGCTTTCTCTACTCCAATGGTTTAGCCATGACTCCTTTCTTTAAGTTCTAATAGTTTTATCTGGAAATTGAAGCCATTTTAAGGAGCCTCTTGATGTCCAGAACTTCTATCTTTCCTTTACACATTAAATACCTCATCATGTTTATCCTCTTAATGGGGAAATGGTCACATGTATAAGGTAGGATTTGGTGTATGATTAGGATTGAAACTAAGAAAATATAATTTGAAATTAATTGTAAATGGAATAAAAATGTGTAATTACAATAAAATATGATGGGTGGTATCTAAACATAACATTGCAATGCTTAAGCATGATGCATTGTGATTAGAACATCAGAATTCATGATAATGAAATAATCATGAGTTCCATGTACTTCATGATCGTGTATACTTGGCACATAGTGTCCAAATAAAACAAATTCCCATTAATTACCAATTTACTTATTGTGATATATGAGAATTTTTAGTGATTATGTTGGCGGTATTATTGCTAAGTTTCCATCACTTCTATGTTTGTTACTATTTGGTTATGTATTAATTATATTATGTGCACCATCTATAGCTCTCATCATGAATTGTTTAGTTATTTACAGGGTGATGACTATATGTAGTAATAAGTGTTGTTGCATTTATGACGAGAGGTAATAGAGCCTTAATGGTGACTCTCATATGAATCTCTAACTATTATGATGAGATATGCATTCATGGCTTATAGCTCCTACATTTGCCATGTTCTTTACAAAATGCCTAGTGTGCTCTAGGTAATCTAGGTCAAGTTCTTTATTTGAGTTTGAATTATTAGATTTGTCCTCATGTCAATAATGATTCTAAAAGGTATCAGATACCTCTCAATAGTGATATGGAGGCTAGGCTGGAATTGTTGCTTAGATTTTGGGACCACACACTTTGAACTATAAATTTCTCTCTATAACCACATGGAAGCAATGTCATGTGTGCAGTTGGAGGCCCCTTGCAAGATTGCACATGTAGTTGGGTTGTTCATTCAAATAGAAAAAAACTTAGATCAAGGTTTGGTCACCTGGGGTAGTTCTTTTACACGATCATTTGTTCATATGAAAGACTTTGCAGAGAACAAGAAAACCAAACAGTGGTCAATTCAATGATTTTTCAGAGTTTATCAAATTTACAGAGACTAGGAGAGCCAAGAATCATTTATGGACATGAGAAAAGGATAAATGGGGCATATGGTAGTAGGTATCATGGAGGGCATAATTCAAAGAGGGATGAAACAGTTATAGGTGGTATATGGATGGATACACATGACAAGAGAGGTGGGGGTTGTGTATTCTATTCTAGTTCTAGATCAAAGAGATTGCATGGTCATCATTAGTATCATCCTTATAGGAGTGAGAAGTACTTGTTAGATTATTTCAAGAAATCCGAGCCTCCTACCTATGATAGAGAACTAAGAAAATGGAATATGCAGAAGCATGGTTTCTTGGGATGAAGAAGTTCTTTGGGCTACATGATTATATAGAGCATATGAAAGTCAGGATATCCATTTCTAGTTAAAGGGAAAGGAGAAATTTGGTGGGAATATGTGAAGTGTGTAAAGGGCATAAAGATAAAGGATCGGAGTTGGCGTGAGTTTCAGAGACTTTTATAAAGAGGTTATTATGAAAGAGATAATACAATGGTAAGGCTAAATAATTCTACGAGTTGAAGATGGTATCTATGATTAAAAAAGAGTACACGACTAAGTTTATGGAGTTGAGGTATGTGAAATATCTTAAGCATGATAAGACAAAGGTTTAAATATTATTTAGTGGATTTCCCTTATCATTTGAAGATGAGATTGACTATTATGAGCCTCAGACATTGGAGGATGTAATAAGTAAGTTTAAGGATTCTTATGAGCAATCTAAGCATAAGTAAGAGCTTAAGTAAGTTTGGAAAGATAATGATAATATGAAGGGAAAGTGTGATAAGGAGCAAGGAAGATCTCATGATGGAGGTAAAAAGGAAAATGCATTGTTGTACAAGAAATTCAATCGAGTTGGCAAAGGACACAAATTTTAGTCTAATGAGTATAACAAGGGTAATGGTAGGAAGTATTTGCAGTGTTGGACTTGTGGTAAGGATCATACCAAGAGAGATTATCCACTTTATCAAAGTGGAATACCTTAGATGTATAATGCTCACGAGGCACAAACCGTTGGGGATCTTGGATTGAGTATTCCTCAGATTTAGGTAACATTGGATAATAGGCATGTTGATCATCAAGCATCTTTTATCAAGATGGAAGGTAACCTTTGTGATCAAGTTATTTATATGTATATTTACCCTAGATCTAACTATATTTATATCATTCCTAAGCTGGTGGATAATAAGTGTGTTATTTATCCTTTGTCATGGATCAATGAGTTGATCGATTAGTTGAATGGAGTACCATGGTTTTTGAGGATTTATTTGAGATTATGATATCATCATGTACACATCAACGAAGAGGACATCTACAAAATTGCATTTCATACTAGGTATGGGAATTATGAGTTTCGGGTAGTTCCTTTTGTTCTTAATAATGGTCCATTTCCTTTCATGTGTTTGATGAATATTCTATTGCATCTTTATATAAAGTAGTTTGTGATAGCATTCATCAATGACATATTGATATATTCTAAAAATGAGGAATAAAGGTTCTATATGTGAGACAATAATGAACTACATAATCTTATATTTAGGTAATTTAATGTCAATCCATATTTAGGAAACTAGGGATTTCAGAAGTTGTTGACAACAATTAAGAAATTATATAATTGGTTGAACTTAAAGAAACATGTGGTTGAGTTTGTTGTGAGATGTTTGAATTCTAAGCAAGGAAAAGGAGAGTGTAAGTATCCAAGCAGCTTATTGTAGCCTATTAGGATTCTAGAGTTGAAATGGGAGGTCATTTCAATGGATTTCATTACAGGTTTGCCAAATACATCTAGAAAATATGTTTCCATTGTAGTTGTTTTGGATAGGACGACCAAGGTATCTCACTTCATTCTAGTGAAGTGTAGTATTTCATCTGGTAAGGTAGC
Organism: Pinus taeda; assembly: GCA_000404065.3. Taxonomy (NCBI): domain Eukaryota; kingdom Viridiplantae; phylum Streptophyta; class Pinopsida; order Pinales; family Pinaceae; genus Pinus; species Pinus taeda. The sequence goes on along the minus strand of APFE030392177.1, from coordinate 29,135 downwards.
TTAGGTCGTCAATAGGGAAATAGTGAGATTGCATGGTGCTACCAAGAGGATTGTATCTTAAAGAGATGCAAAGCTCACTTTGAGGCTTTGGAAGGATTTGTTTTCAGGTTCAAAGATAGAGTTAACATTTACTATGGCTTATCATCCACACAAATATGGAAATATAGAGAGAGTTAACAAGATTATTGATGACATGTTGAGGATATATGTCATGCATTAGCAGCGGAAGTCAGAAGAGTATCTTCCACTCATTGAGTTTTTTTATAAAGATGGGCATCAAGAATATTTGAAGATGAGTCCATTTGAGGCACTTTATGGTTGAATATTGAACACTCCTTGTAGTTGGAGTGATATAGTGAAGAAGCTATTGATTGGACCAAATGTGTTCATAGAGATGGAACAATAAATGCAGGTTATTAAATGGAATTTGAAGGTAGGCAGAAGAGTTATGCAGATTAGCACAAATTATTTAACGAGTGTGAGGTTGGGTTAAATGTTTACTTTCATATCAAGCCCAAGAGGAGGTCCTAGAGGATTGTGTCATGTGACAAGTTGACACCTCGGTATTGCAGGACTTTTGAGATCCTTGAGAGGATTGGACCAGTGCCCTACAAACTTGTACTACCTCCAATATTGAAATTCCATGATGTTTTCCAAGTTTCATTGCATAATAATTATTTCCATGATGTTTATCATGTGATTGAATGGTATGTACTGCAGGTGAAGCCAAAGGGAGAATTCCAACCAGAACAACAATGCATATTTTGTTGAGATTTGTAACTAGGTCTGGTCTTCATAATGACATATGTAATCATGTTTTTTTATGTGTTTTATGTAATTATAAAAATACATTTATTATTTTTTTTGTTGAGACGTGAGTTTCATGATGAAGGAACTTTATTTTTAGGTCTAGCTCCCATTACAAGATCAGAGGGCCTTTCATTGACTGTACAAGCCATTAAGTCATTTTCATGTATTGAAGGACCCACTTTGGAAAGTTACATAATGTAAAGTTATTGGATTCAAAATAGAGTCAAGAAAACCTCTAAGATCAAGTAAAAATGAACACAATAAGGCAATTGTCGAGACACGACAAGGCATCCTCAAAGCTAGGACAAGCTGGCCTATTTTTATGAGACTAAGAGAGTACATAAAGGAGACAAGTCAATTGAGTCCATTAGAAGCAAGTATCTCAGAAAATAAAATCTACCAAGAGCACTGAAATAAAAAAAGGAAATATAAGATGAAGCAAATAGGAAGAGGCATATTTCCAAGATTGTTTCTAGGTTAAAAATATCACACGTTCAAGTTAAAGCTAGGGAATCCACTGCACAAAAAGAGATTGAACTATAGTTATACCAAAGAAGCCAAATTTTAATGTCAATATAGTCTAACTTGAAGACCAAAATATCAAATAGAATGGAACCTTCAAATAAAAGAAAAAGAAGCATCGAAATTACCCTTATTACCTCAAACGCATGAAAATTGCAGGAAGGTACAAGTAGCCAGAAATTGAAGGAATATAATTCGTCTAGTATTGCACGGCCAAGCTCAAGAAGAAGGAGAATTTATACCAGTATCTACTGAAAGGTTACATTTTTTTACTTTAAAATAAGAGAGAAACATTTGAATTGATCTTGGAGTATATTTTGGTCAAGGGTGTCGGTCTTGGAATTTGTCAATTGAAAATTCCATAAGAAGAAGCATTATTGTGAGTTTTCCTCTTAGAATTAGAGAGGTTTTGGCTCTGGATGATTACATATATCCTGTGTCCTTTTTCATATTGTTCTTCATGGTTTTGTAGATGTTTGGTGAAGATGATGCTAATAATAATCAATAGGAGAAAGAAGCTCATCTAACACAGTAAAAACATATCACAAACAATTATCAATTTAAATAAATCACCTATAATTGTTGCCCTTATATTTCTCAAGATGGTATCAGAGCTAAGGAAACAAGTGAAGGAAGGGTATATCAAAGAAGGACACTCAATGGTAAAAGAATTAAAATATCATTAAGAGATAAGATAGCAAGATAAGGAAAAGAATATTGAAGAGGTACATGAAATGGAGTATCAAGAAAATTCAAGGCATAAAAGAAAATAATGAATCTTCTAGAATACTTAAGGGTCAAGTTCAAAAAGAAAGCCTGCTAGAATTTTGGGCACAAAAATTCTCAAGGTTTGGTCTTGAAATAGTGATAAAGTGAGAGTCAGCTACATCTCCTTCTCAAGACAATGAAATGATTCAAGATGATTCCAATGTGATGAAAGGTTTTGACTGCAATATCAACCCTTCAACAAGTAAGCATACTCCAAATACAGAGTGATACTACACCACTATTTCTAATACCGAAAGCATAATTCAAAATTTTCAAAGGAATATGAATCATTTAGCAAAAAGGGGAAACCTATGAGAAAGGGAAAAAGGAATATTGTATTGTATCCCCAAGTCATTTGTAGCAACCTGAGCACATAATGTTCAAGCATTCTCAAGAAGCATAAATCTACTCAAGAAGACTCAAAACTTCATATTATCTATCATTTATTTCAAAACCTAAACTTGCGGTGAATAATGTTTTTGTGGCAATAAGAGAACACACACGATTTCTATATACTTGTAACACAATCAAGAACTCAAAAAGGCATACTTTCCAAAGGATTTTCCTTAAAAATTATCCAAACATTTTTTAATAATGGAACTACACGTAATAAATGAGTGGAATAAGAGGAATTTTTGTCATAATGTTCTATTGCAAAGAAGTCTTGTAGCCATCAAGGTAGCATGAAAGGAGCTACAAAGGAACTTTTGAAGAAGCATTACCCAACAAGAGGACAATAATTTAAAAGTTAAATGCTAATTAAAAGTAATTTTTGAAGATAGCAAAAGTGTGAGTAAGGACAACAGTACCTTTGTTAAGGAACCATGGCATCCTAAAATATGAAACAATATAGGTAGGTGTCCATGAGGTCTGTGTGTTATTTTATTTTTATCATAGTATATTCTATGGTTAAAGTTATGGCTCTACGATTTGTATTTTTATGGCTCATAAGAAATCCTAGTAATGAGAAACCATAATTTTAAGGTACTTGTTCCATGTGATTTCTAGTGTTTGTTAGGATTCTAGGACATGGAATCAATTATAGAATGACATGAAGAGAAAAATAATATGGTCTAGGGTTTGAACTTAAGAAACACTAGAATTACCTCTTAATTGCATAAAACACTAGAAATACATCTTGACATCATGTTTTTCTATTGCATACTTTTCTTGTGGTACTTGTCAATCAATATTGCAGGTACAATAAGTAAAGATCGATGGGTTGATATGTTGTTTTAAGAATCGTGATGGACGGAGGGAAGTATACATATCCTTGGGGACTATTCATGATGTAATTAGGGATACTTAGAAGAAGTAGAAAGTCGAATACCCCTACCATGATTAAAGAATTATAGTCATATAGAAAACATAGTAAAGTATGATAGGATGCATCATATTAGATATGAGATCATATTGGAAGCATATGATTGTAGTATGAAATCATGTAATTATTATAATAATCTTGGAAGATAGCTGACTTAGAAATCAATAAAAGTCTTCAAGAAGAAGGAAGCAATTCTTGGTAACCTCACTAAAATCATAAGTAGTACTTATAGTTAGATTCATCTAGCATGGAATTCATTATACACCATTAGTAAGGAACATTTAATCGATGAGGATAATCAAGTTCCTACATTGGAATGTTGATTAGAAGGTTCATCTCTTGGAAGAGGAAAATGTCTTGCTAAGAATTCCACTTTGGGTGGGACTAATTATTTGAATGATGGTATGATCACAAATAAATGCAGCATGCCAATATGGTTGATGTACTCTTAATAAATGACAACAAACTACTAAAGGAAGCTTATATGACAAAAATAAGAAAAGACGTATGTATCCATATGTTTGATAAATTAAGTCATCTCATGATATAGTTGTCGATAATGTGTGTTAACACTCTGTAATTTCATTAGTTTGAAATGAAAAAATCATAGCTAACCACAAACCACTTAGAAGCTCAAATATATCCCTTCCTAATACGAAGAGGGATTTGTTTGTTTGAAATTATCAATCACTTGGATACTAGGCTAGGAATGGTTCTCAATAGAGTGTAAACTTTGAAGGTTTTCCAATCGAACATAAGATATATCCATTGGGAAATATGGTTAAAAAATTTGATTCATTTCGAGTGAAAGGATGAAAAGAAAGAGGGATCTTCTACATGGGAAAGGTAGGTAGTATTTTCATAGTTTTTAGTAAAATTAATTTTAGGACGGTGAGTAGAAGATAAATGGAAATTTCCATAAAAGTCATCAAACACAATGATTTCTAAATGCCATTTTAGCATAAAACATAAATGTTTAGGACACTGAAACAAAGCACGTTCTTGAAGCGAATTCTAAGTCAATGGTTTTTTTGACTAAAGAAGAAAAATTTCAAAGGATGATTGGTAGAATAATATAAATTAGAAATCCAAGGAGCACATCTCCAATGCAACTGACATAGGAATCCCCGTAAAATTTGGCCAGTGTCCTTTCATTGGTTGGAAAATCATGAAAATACGAGACAAAGAGTGTTCTTTCTTCTCAAACCTGACCAACCCTCTGCACTATGATATTTACAATATATATATATCAAAATAGTTAAGTTTCCACCTACCAGAACCAAATTTCCCAAAGTAGAAAAGCTAATCAGCTAGATGCAATGAGTGTAGACATACTATGCTAAAAACTAGGAAGTGATTTACCCATTGTAATCCTCAACATATTTTATAACCAAAACCTTACATATTTACAATTCTATTTATATTCAACATCCTAAGTATCCATTACACTTTTAAGCATCTTCAAAATCAGTTTTGGAAGATTTGGAGTTGAATCTGATGGTTACACAGTTTACTATCCAAAAGCGTAACAAATATATTTTTCAGTATCTTCTAAAAAGTAAGCCAAATTGAGATGATGATGGTGGATCATTTCTCAAAAACCATGAATAATTTTGACTTCAAAGTAAGTGATTTTATTCACCTCACCCCATGCATCTACTTTAAAAAATTCATGTCAAATAGGTACGAGTTTTAAGAGATATGGTGAAAATACAGTAAGAGTGTGAAAGTGCAATGCTCCAAGCTTATACTATATTCCACCATCAACTGACATGCTGAGAGTACGAGGATTCCATGGAATGTTGCACAAAAAATTTCAAACCCTTGAGAAAACTTCTGGGCCATACACAAACCTTCAAACCCCAAACGTTCTTCCTACAATAGAAGTGCAACACATTAATTGTAGATGTTGCTCTGGTCACTCCCTAAGTTGGTTGATGACTTTTCTACATGTCAAATCGCCTGGACATCAAAAATTTCTCATTAGAAACTTTTTTTCATCACACCAAGCTCCCAACTCTAAAACTTTCACCTACATCAAAAGTGAAGCGCTTGTGAAATCATAGCGAAACCTCTTCTCCATCAGTCTTAACCAATAGTGAGGACTTTGAAAAATATGTACAACCTATTGATAAAGTTAACATTCATCATACTCCATTTCAAACCTGCACTCACGAAAAAGGTGACAAAATTCTTGATTTCCAACAAACCCCTAACCTTAATGCTTGGCCAAAATATAAAAACTATTGTTTAACGTGCTCTTTAAAGAAATTTTGATGGTTTCTTGAGTTTGATTGATTGTACTCTCAAGAGATATTAAAAAAATACATCACCACTCCTTATAGAGAACTCATTCAAATATATATATATTATATAATATATATATATATTATATATTATATATTATAATAATATTATAATATATATATATATATATATATTTCAATCCCAAAGCAACAACTGAAATGTTGGTTAGCACGGTGGCAGAATTGAAATACACGGAAAAACACCAAAAGCCCAACGGATGGGGAAAACTGTTTCTTCTTATTTGACGAAAGAAATGATGAGGTAAGAAGTTTTGAATCTCTTGAATGACATGTAATACTTCAATATTAAGGTGGAAGAACAAATTTTTGGCTTTAAAAAAGGTTAACATAATAAGAAAACAAATGTTGAAGGAAAACACAATGAATTCCCAAGAAATGAAGCAAGTATTTTTTCTTTTATTTTTAATGGATTCTTGAAATGATTTTATAAAAAAATGGAAACAAATATGTCAACATGCAAGACTAATGACCAAGGGCAATACAAAATTTTCAATTGGAATGAATAATTCACCACCAATTTGAAAATCCAGGGACTGTATGTGAGCATAGCACATGTCTGCTAGTGCATTGTCTCCCATGCTTCCTTTGAGCAACAAACCTTAAGTGATGCTCAACGACCTCTTAATGGAAAAACTAATGGCTATATGAAGCATATGGAAGTTAACTCAGCATTTGAACTCCAAGGTGGCTAAATTTGAATTTCAAGAATGATGATGACAATATTTTAACTTCAATCATAAAACATATCTACTTCTAGAAGCACACAATTATCCTCCTAACGATTGTACGATAGTGACGTAATGTATTGTTATGATTTGACTTTCTAACCAACCCAAGTAACCCTACAAATATGTGCCAATGATGACAAGACATGGCACCATGACTTTACCAATGATTTTTTGGTGATACATGACCCTACACTCTTTTAACTTAACCTCTTAGGATATCAATGACTATTTCATGATCCTTCACACTTCTTGACATAATTATATTTAATAATGAAATTTTTATTCTATGCTAAGGCCAACAACTTGATCTATACAAGATCATATCAAGACCTATGTACATTTTCCAAAACACTTTTAAAGATAAAACTCATTTTTTGACTACTATAATTATAGGATAATAACAACGTGGTTTTGTCTACCCCATGAACATGGTCAAATTAAAGGATAAGGATTTCTTTCAAAATGCATGAAGGAATGGCTTACATATTGACTAGATTATATCAACATAATATGTCCTCATATGTAATATGAGGTGGTTGACAAAGATAGAGGAATTGTGGAAAGAAGTTCCTTATAAGTAATATGTGAAGAAAGAAATAAGAGATCATGAAAAATGCAATCACAGGAAGTCAACATCACACAACTAAAAGAATTGACCACGAAATATTCATGGAGAAGATGACTGTAATAAGGTCTGTAAATAAATGAGACCCTTCGCATATCATGTTTTTGAGACGTGTCTATGAATGTGCATGATGTTGCAAGAAAATGATATTTCACGATCAAAGACCTCCACAAAAGGTAATTTTGATTTTATGTTCATTTTCAATTTTTTTTTGAAAAACATCTACATGGGTTAATGTAGCGCTACGAAAAAGGAGTTGTAAATGTCACCTACAACTAGCACTCATGTGGTAGGATTGAATGTCTTGAAGGAAACACGATGTGGAAGAGGTATATATATGAAGGAAGTCCACGTCTGGACTAGAAGGTCACTTTCCTATAAAATAAAGGATGACATGACTTACTTGAGGAAAGTGATGGATGGTATGTGCCCTAGGAAAATAAGAATGCTCAACAATTTTTTTGAAGATGAATTTGATGACATTGAAAAAAGGAGCTCTAAAGGAAGATGAAGGTCCCATTAGCTCCATCTAGAACAAAAATCTTTTGGAAGCAATTCCTTAATTTAGAGGGAGCTTGATCAAGTCTGTAGTTAACAAAGAGCTTGGGTACATTCCTCTTATATGAATGGGTACATTCCTTCATAAGAATGCGTATATCCTTCTTAGTTAGGAGGGAGAGATAGACACATCATTCTTGTCTTCAATTTCGGAAAAAATAATGGACAATTGGGTAAACATATGGCATTTGATACTATTTGAGGTTGTGATATGGTATCAAAGACAAGAGTAGCCGTAGAGGACCGATATTCATTGAGGTCTAGAAATCCAGGATAAGAACAGTCTTGGAAGGACATACCTTGTGAAAACTCAAGTGGGGTATCTTCCATGAGAAATAATGATGAAGTTGTATATAAATCATTAGTCTCACCAGCGTTTCTCTCAGAAGTTGTGGAGAGGAGTTGTTATTCAAGGCATTCTACTCAATAAAATAATAATAGGTTGTTATGTTTGACTGAAGTTCAGGAGTGTTGACTATCGAACAAAGTCCAACATAGTCAACCACATTATTAAATTTTATTGTCTAATTTTATATTGCCACATTGCAACATTGGATAGATTTCAATGTAATGTAACAAAGTTATAGTACTTTTGAGTTCTGATGTTGGATAAATTACAATGTAATTTAACATTGCAACAATGTGGTTGTCACATTACAACATTGGATATATTTCTACATGATTTTCACTTCACCATAATAATACTACTACTACTAATAATAATAATAATAATTAATCTTATTAATAACAATATTGATATTATTAAACATTTCTAAATCTTGATTATGGCTCAAGAAGGATGACCTTAGTTAACTAAGGTTTATAATATTTTACTTTTTCAAACATGGTTGACTATAATAGAATATGGTTCAGTTACGTTGGCTAAGGATGATTGTGTGTGGGTAAGTTTGACTACTATCAAATATGGTAAACAAAGAGTTGACCACGTTTGATCATGGTCAACTATTTAAACAATGACTACAAAGGATGACAATGTTTGTCTTTTTTTTACTAATGTGGTTGACAATGCTTAACTATTAATATTAGTCAATAAGAATAATAGGAGATTATGTTTGTCCAAAGTTGAAGAGTATTCATAGTCAAACATAGTCGACAACATTAAAAAACCAATGTGTTCTGAACCATATTAATATTAATATTATTAAACATTTTAATAAAACATCAACTATGGGTGTACATGGTTTAACCATGGGTGGACATGGTTTACTATAGTTGTCCACATTGAGCATGTTTAAACATCACTTACTATGTTTGACTATGAATGACTATGGTTAATGATTGTATGAGTATGGTTAATTATGGTTGATCATGATTCAACGTGGTTTAACATGGTTTAATTATGATTTATCATCATTTGACCATGGTTTGACTATGTCAAAACACAAGTGAATATGATTGAGTATAACTGCCCATGGTTTGAATGCAATTTCACTAGGATTGGCCATATTTTGACTGTGACGCACCTATTTTTAGCAATGATTTAATTTTGGTTAGCATTGCACTAGTGGTTGTTAATTATTAACCATCGTTTTTCTATAGTTTCCCATGACAATTCACTTTAGGTTGACCATGGTTGTTGATGGTTGATGTATATGGTTGACCATGGTTGATATATTATATTACATGTTACATTATCATTACCTATCAACAACATCATTATATTTTCAAAAACCCTCAATAGATTGAGTGGGATTCATGGTTAAGAGCATGTGTTTTCTTTTAAGAGGTGACAGGTTCAAAACCATAAGGGGATAGAGTATGTATGCCTTCATAGAATTTGGTATTCAAAATCAATGTGTGAAGGTAGGTCCCTTGTCCCGAAAATAAGGGGGTCTCATACACCAATTTGTAGGGGATAGAGTATGTATGCCTTCATAGATGTATTTAAAACATTGTGTGGAGGTGGGTCCCTTGTCCCAAAAGCAAGGGGGTATGATAGACCGATTTCTAGGGTATACAATATGTATGAATTCATAGACATTAGTATTCAAATCATTGTGTGGAGGTGGGTCCCTTGTCCCACAAATAACGTAGTCTCATGCACCAATTTGTTGTGTGGATGTGGGTCCCACAAACAAAGCTGTCTCATGCACCAATTTGTTGTTTACCTTGACTATGACCTTCAAATCACACACACACACATATATATGTAGTCCAAATTATAGAAGAAATAGACTTTTCAAGGAAAATTCTAGTTTTCAATTTTTTAAAATATAATTTTGAAATATAAAGGGATTCAACACCGTAAAGGAATCCCTAGGGTACTCAAATTCTGGAGATTAAATAACTTAACCTAAAGTTTTTGAAAGTCTCCATAGATTTTGGTTAAAATTATTGGGGGAAAATAGTCATCTATAGATTACACAGAAAGAATTTATTACATTAAATGTTATTATTACATTCATAAAAGAATTATCTTATAATTAATGTAATATTGTTAATATGATATAGGTAATTCAACATTATTATAATTTTCATATTATTACCATTATTTTCATTAATATTTATATCAATATTAATATCAGTTTATCAAAATTTGTCTAAAAATATTACTAACTAGTAACTACTAATATTATATACAAATATTAATGTTATATAAATTTGTTATTAATATTACTAAAAAATTAATAAACTTATTAATTAATAATATAAACTTAATTTAATAAATTTTACATTATTATAAATTTAAAGTAGTGAAATCTATTATTTTTTTCCTCAAACTTAAAGAAGTAAGATAAGCTCAAGAGTAAAGGTATCTAGCAAAAGTGAAAGCCTAAACTCTTAAAAGCCACTAGAAATCATTCCAATAACATGGTTTTCCAATAAATGATAAATATTCACATTACATTAAAAAAAAATCTATAACCTTTATTAATAAACCTAATCATATAAATCTACTACCATAAATCCCAGGGTGATGGTCCGCCAGGCCAATAGAGAGGTTTCTTATTTCGAACTTTAAGAAAGACTTATGCCACTAAAATTGAATCATAACTTGACATTTGATATTAAAAAAAATTAAAACCCTTAGTTCACCTACCGGCCAATCTTATTGCAAATGATAATTTTCCCATGCAGAAATGTAAAGAAGCAGTGTAACCTATCTAAAGACAACATTAAAAGTAGTGTAACGAAAGTCCACACACTTTTTTGATAAAAAGAGTAACCATCTTTAATACAGAGAACATTAAAAGTATTTAAATGAAAATCCACATACTGTTTTGATAAAAAGAGTAATTTTATTTAATATAAGGAAAACCTAGCAGTTTATTGTCCCATTCTTCTGTAAGATTTGTTTACAGCGAGAATAAGAATTACATTTAACTCAATAAATATATGAAAAAGATTATGAGTAAAATATCTTATTATTTTAATTGGCAAATGCATTTGTAGTTTTACGTTAAAAATAGTTGGCTGATATGTTTTAATGGAAAATTATATATCTATTATATCAAGCAGTAAATGCAATGTAATTGTGCTAGTTTTGTGCTTCACGGATATTGAAATAAAAGTCATGTAGATAGAAATGATCAAAATAAAAGCGAAACTAAACTATATGTTAATCTTTAATTAACACCGTCCAATTTAAATATCAGCTACTTCTTCCTCCGTGCATTACTATTTACTCCCCGCTTTGTAATGTTACTCGGACCAATGATGATAACTTCATCTCTGAAATCGAAATTATAAGTATTGTCCTCCAGATGTTGTTTGATCTGACGCCATGTGAATCTGGAATTCCATATAATTTCGCCACTTCGAAAATTCGGGTCTTGGTTGGCTTGGCGATTGTCTAGTACGGTTCGGAAAACAATAATATTTTCTGGAAATGTGAATGTTGTTAGATAATCTTCGCTCTCGTCGGATCCACTTTCATTCATTCTGAAACGACGAACGTTCTTTCCACGCCATTCATCATCTAATTCACTTATATCAATATTCTCTGATAAACTCTCGATTCTGAGATGAAAGTTATCATTAAACCTTACACTCGACACCAAATGGCAACCTTCAATTCTGCCCGTTTGGATTGTTGTACCCACTGTTGCACTTTGTGGAGCAGGAGGAATAATACTTCCATTCTCCTCAGCTTCAGCTTCGACAGTTCTCAGAACATCGAGAACCACTTGTCTAGAATATTCGTTTCCAATTTCTTCTTCCATTGTTTCCGAATGAACTAATTCGAATATACAAAAATCTCCCCCACCCTCGAATCTACATATAACTTTCTGTGGATAAAAGTCTTCGTATTTGATATCTTTAATATGAAATGATCAGAACATTAATTTTGAAATTGCATGTGTCTAAATAGTCTTCGGGTTAGGTTCGTGATCGTTCGGTTAGGGTTGTGATGGTTTGTATAGCGGACCATGTTGCATGTCGAGTTAACGTAATGTATTTTTATCAAATATATAACTATAATGCATTTTTATCAAATATATAATTACAATAAAATATTAGTTAATGTAATTCTTTAAAAGCATATATATAATTTATTAAAAATAAAAATTGATAATGTATCAGAATATTTAAGATAACACTCTGATGTATTTCTAAGAAACTTTTAGATTGACTCTTTTGGATGGACTCGTATAAAATGTTTATAATTACTTATACTAATTAAATTATATAATTAGGATAATTAAAAAAATAAAAGCCACTTCTATTTTTAGGAAAGATTTTATATAACAAAACAAACAAACTCAGAGTACCAAACTCCTCCCACTTAGTTCTCATCATCCGTGTATGCAACTCCATAGCTATATCATTTATTGACATCTTATTAAGATTTCATATAACAAAACAAACAAACTACGAATACCAAACTCTTCCTACTTGGTTCTCATTTATGGTCATCTTATTAGGATTTTGTATAACAAAACAAACAAACTACGAATACCAAATTCCTACTTGGTTCTCATCATTCGTGCATGCAACTCCATAGCTATACAATTTAGTGACATCTTATTTTTGTTCTTTACAGGTACTCTTATCTTGTCTTAATAAACCAAATATCACGGAGAAATGAACATGAAAACAAACAATGTCCGCATACCAAACTCCTCCCACTCCTCCCACTTGGTTCTCATCATCCGTGTATGCAACTCCATAGCTATACCATTTATTGATATCTTATTAAGATTTTATATAAGAAAGCAAACAAACTACGAATACCAAACTCCTCCTACTTGCTTCTCATCATTCGTGCATGCAACTCCATAGCTATACCATTTATTGACATCTTATTTTTGGTCTTTACATGCATTCGTCTCTTGTCTTAATAAACCAAATATCAGGGAGAGAAGAACATAAATCCAGGATGCAAACCCCAAAGAAAAAATAAAAAATAAATATAAAAGGTAAAACGTATTAAAACAAAACAAGTGCCACAAAAACAAGAGAGGCATGGCCATGCAAAATAGATGTGGAAAAAAATCACATGCATGTCGCATGTCTGCCCCAATTGGCACTCTTTTCCCATTTCGACAAACCTACACTCTTCCTCCTCTTCTTATGACTTTGACTTGTTGTCTATCAGAAAGAAGTTAAAGGAAACAATACATAGAGAATGCATGAAACGAGAATGGAGAGAATAACTCTTCTCATTATTGAAAATTAGTTAAATAAAACTACATAGGAGATTCGGAAAAAAACAACAATAAATGACTAGAGAAAGTTCCAACTAAACCCAACTAAAGTCAAGTGAAGCAAAACTGCCTATAACACCTAGTAGATAGTTAGATTAAGTATCTCAACACCCCCACTTAATCTTGATTGTTAAATGTATTGGGACTTACAATGCCAAATTGCTCTCCTTCAAATTAAAAAAACATTTTTTCCCAATGGTTTTGTGAAAATATTTGCAAGTTGGCCTCTTGAACCATAAAAATCAGCTACATCATTGACAAGCTCACAAAGAAAATGAAAATGTGCGTGAATGTGCTTTCTTTTTTATTAAAAACATGATTCTTTGATAAAAAATTGCAAAACTTTTGTCACAAAATATAGGAGTTGATTGCTTTTGAACATTTGAAAGATCCTTCAGTAGTTTTCTTAGCGTCACTCTGTGACAAGTTTTTGAGTGGCAACAATGTACTCTTCCTTTGCAGAAGATATTGAAACAATAGATTGTTCCTTAGATGCCCATGATATCAGATTAGTTCCAAAGTGAAAAACACACCTTGAGGTGCTTTTGCAGTCATCTAAATTACCTCCATAATTGTTGCTTGTATAACCTGAAAGTGAGCAATTTTTTGATTGTGTGTAGAACAAACCATAGTCAAGTACTCCTGCAACATATCTTAAGATCATTTTGATGACCTCCCAATGAGAAATTTTTGGTGATTGCATAAACTTGGAGACAAAAGTTGCTACAAACACGATATCAAGTTTAGTTGAAGTGAGATACAAAAATCTATGACCTAGACTTTTATACAATGTGGAATTGATTGGTGGTGCTACATGTTGTTTGCTCAGCTTCATGCCTAGATAAATTGGAGTATCACCTAGTTTCAAATTGGTCATTCTAAACTTTTAGAGGATTTTAGTGCATATTTTTGTTGACAAACAAAAATTCCATTAGGATATTACTCAATTTCAATTCCTAAGAAGTCTTTCATGGACCCTAAATTAGACATATCAAAATTTATTTGCATTGTTGCTTTTCCTTCTTCTAATGTCATTATGCCTGGATAAAGCAAACCATCAACATAAAGGAAAACTCTGAATTTTACCTTCATGATTTTTTGTATACAGAATTGGCTCATCGTTGCTTCCACAAAAACCCCTTTTTATGAGATAAGTATCGGTGTGATTGTACGAATCTGAGGGCTCTTGTTTCAATCCATACAAGGCTTTTTTCAACCTATACACCTTATGCTCCTATAATAACCCTCCATTGTTGTAATCTTATCTAGGTTAGATTGAATTGTGATAGAGAGAGGGGCAGAAAATCCATGAAAAATATCGGAATATGTATGTAAATGAACATTTTATTAAACTAATAGAATGTAAGTATTGGGAATGAGACTTATAGAAAATGAGATTATTGCCAAAAAAATATAAAGAAATACTCCATTAGAAAAATGGATTGGAATATTGTTTCATGATAAGGATTCTATGTGAAATAAAGGTAAACTTAATTGATGGGAGAGAAAAATCCATTAATTTTCCTAGTTGGATAAATATATTAAGGTTAGATAGAGCATTAAAACATCAAATCTATATTTTAAGTAAAAGCTTGGACAGGTCGATAGAAGGTCCACAAAAGTGAAATGCCGCTTAAAAAAAAACTTTATCATGAAAACAAGATATTAAGTATCTATTCAAGGGATCAACTAGTGGAGTTGATTATCATGTTCATCTCAACTCGGGAGTGAACCAATAACTCAGTTCGTGGTTTGGTAGTGAAACGTGTGGTCTATTCCCAAGTAAATTTTTAACAGTATATCTCGTGAGAATGTCTATGATGTATGTGTTTATTTTTGAATTAGTATATCATTGATGAATTATTTAAACCTATCATTAATATCAATTTTTTCGTGGTAGTATATTATTCTCGTGGGAATTGGGTAAATAATTTGCAAATTTCGTGCGTTACCTTTACTTTTGAGACCTGCAAAAGTTGGAAATTACAGTAGATCAAGCGGTGGACATGATATTCAAATGAACCAATAAATAAATCACATGGCCGAAAGGAAGAGAAAGTCATGATTGTCTTATAGAAATTGTTAGAGTCTACATGTCATGTAGAAATATACAACATTCCATTCATATAGAAATAAAAATATCAGCAATTTTGTCTCAGTACATCAAATATATGTATGTTTTAAGATCATATGTTAATGTAGTGGGTCTAATACATACATAAAATAATATAATTATGTGAATTAATTTATTAGAACCGATATATACTTCGAATTTTACCCTGGTGATGTTTAGCACTACGAATTGGAATATGATAAACCGAGTATGTTACGTGGTTATAAAGTAGACAAAGGAACCCAAAAAGGAAGCGTTCCATTTAATGTGAAAAAGACTATAAATGAATTTTGTCAAATAGGCACTAGCATGTCCAACAATTATAGGTACGAAAAGATAAGACAATAACCACCTGTTACGAAGAAGATAAGAAGTGTCAATTTTTAGGTAATGGTCAATTGATACTACAGAACTATAATTTAGACAATAGTGGGTTGAGAGGAAATGATTTAAAATACTAAGGTGAATTAATGGCCTAAATAGCTTAAATAGTAAGTAATACTTCATAAAATTGTCAGTTATAGGGTAGACAAAGACGCACTTCACATGTTACACTGGAACGCTAGCAAAGAGCATGAGGGTAATCGAATTAACGATAGAAGATACATAGCTACACCTTTGAGTGTCAATAAAGCAGCGTATTGCAACCATCTGGCTAAATGAACTTATACTAATCATTAGAGAAAATTGGACACATTAATATTGGAACAAATAGAAAGAAAAAAATGAATACAGATAATGCAACTTACTACGGTTTACAAAATTTACACCAAAATAGTATCTTCCAAATTATCATCTCGTTATCCCGAACTGTCCATAAAACTGGTATTGCCAAAGAGGATATCTAACATACAGTAATAATATGTTCAAGATTACATCAGAAAAGGGGGTAAACTCTGAAAATAAAAATTACAATCGTCATTTTACAAAGCGTACTATGGGAATGTTGTAAATAGAACATAAGCATAATTCTAGTTATACGGTAGTAGCATTCAAACTAGTTCTAGACCCAATCCGAGGAACTTTTGTAACGTTTCAATAAATAAGTCACCGGTTGTAACGTTTCAACGCCTGTAGGAGAAGCAACAAAATAGAGACTCACCATTAGATGAATAGAATGTAAATAAATAAATAAAAGAAATAAGAAATGGCAAGGAAAAATAAGAGGTAGTACCTAATAGAGGGGTTGAGCGTCTAGCTTTTGGAAAAACCTATTAAATCATTTGACTACTATGAATTAAGTGACAATTTTAAATCCAGATAACGGTTTTCCTCCACAAATGTAAATCATTAGTTTTAATATAAGAGAGTGCTGGAGAGTAAAAGGGATACGTTATATTTAAAAAATGAAAGGATCAATAGAAAGAAAAGGATAAGTCGACCAATGAAAAAATATGGAATCATAACATAAAATTATCTATGGGTTATGAGTTAATGCTAAATTATTAAAATATAACCCCCATCTTTAACGAACTGTAGAATTATTTAAATGAAATCAAATAACCTCATAAATGGATGTACCAGTCGTGCATGTTGAGGATTGGATACTGACATTCCACACATACACCTTTCAAATTAAGTTATTTAAACAACGGAAATGAAATAAATTGACTTGGGAATGTTGGGAAGGTCTAGCTAGTATAATTGCCATGATGGTGGAACCAGAACAACAGTTGTCGTGGCCAACTCAGATGGATACAATGGAGAACATCTGCGTAGTAGAAACTTGGTAAAAATAATACTATATAAGCAAGCTGTGTGCCCTATGTGAGGGGAAAGACCCATTCTTGTAAATATATTACACAAAATTGAAAAATGAAATAAGTCGAATGCCACCATCGATAAGCCTCCTCCCTAAGAAAGTAAGACATATTCAATAAGACAACCCACTCTCCTATGGGTGTTATTGTTAAAACTTAAACTATCACCTTGTAAAGCCCGACATAGTACAGGGAAGAGGACTAATAAAGGATTTTAGTGTGGAAAATTTTTAAACAAAGTAAGTCCATATTTTAGCCAACTATATATATATATATGTGTATATACATACATACGAAATTTCACTTTACCTTCCTTTCTATGTATTGGACAACAAAGTTTGCTACTCTCTGTGCACCTTGGGGTAAACGAAAAGTGATCCATTCAATTGATTAAGGACTGTATTAGTCATGAGACATTCTTTGAGGGACAACGTACTCCCACATTTAGCCTAAAACAAATTTGTAAGGAGATGTTCCCTATATCTAGGATAATGTTGAATGAGTAACCTTCAAAATTTGGAACACAACATCATCTCAGAACAAAGTTAGTTAACCTCACTGGGGCACTTGTATGAAAAATAAATGAAATTTTAAAGGGAAAACAAATGGAGGTTCCCTAGAAGGAATGTCATACTAACTATTGGCCACTATCTCTTCCTCTAGACTCTGTGCGTGACTCAAAACCCAGATGTTATGCATGTACAACAACAACGTCGTGACAACTCCAGACATTGAATGCCAAGGAAGTGAATGTGCCAGAGGGTTTAGGGTTCTAGGTGTTAGGTTAGCCCAAAATTCAATCTTAACCCTCGAGGGAAATCATTTAATCCATGTTGTCTACTTGTGTAGTACTTATCACATGAAGATCACATGATAAGGAAAGACATGGTGGAAGGGTATTAGTGGGTGAAGTTTCAAATAACAATTGGCACATGGAGTTCATTTATGAGATATAGGAAGTCATGAAAATTTGTTGATAATTTATGACCATAATGTATAATTAAATAAAACGTTTATGGATTGCGATATAACTCCAAGGAACTATGCATTATAAACATAACAACATTCAAGTTATCACCTTTAGCAATTGCGTGAATAGTGCAACATACCATCAGAGTAAGGAACATCATTGATATTCATTAGTGTATAGTAATACTATATACAGGGGGTATAGCATATGGTATTATGTACCCTTTCATATGTCCAATGCCTCATGGTAGTTGATGATATAATCCATATCCTACTTTTGAATGAAAAATAATTATATATCTCTAACCAATTGTTGGTGTGTTGTAACTAGAGAAATAAAGCAAAAAGACATGAATATAAACAAGTAGTATTGGATAAGCATCAAAATTATAGTATAGTATAATGTTAGTTGAAAATCAAATATGGAATGATACTGATGTGATGAGAAACCATTATATATATATTATATATATATATATATATATATTATATATATATATATATATATATATAAACAAATTCGGTACTATAATGGGAGACGTGATAACTCCTGTACTTGAACTTCAAAACGAGGAGGTTAGTCCTCATAAACTTATTCCTGTAATATACCATTTAAGAAAACATATTTTCCATCAAGTGGAAAATTTTCCATTTGTGTTGAGCTATTATTTCTAGAATATCTAACAATGTCTAACTTTGCTACTCAAGCAAAGTTTTCGCCATAGTTGACACCAAACTATTGTGAGAATACTTTTGTAGCCAACCTTACCTTATGTTTCTCAATTTATCCTTTTTCATTCCAATTGGTTTTCTATACCCTTTTTACACCAATTCTGGTTTTGTCTCTTGAAAGGTCAACTAATTTGCAAGTCACATTCTTCTCTATGGAAACAATTTCTTGATTCATTGCATCAAACCAATGTTTTTCTTTTATCTCATCTTCAAAATGCGTTGGTCGAGATGAAAGAAAGAAAAATGTATTCTATTGATCAAGCTCATGCTCGTGCTCATATATTTCTCTAATCCTTCTAGTTTTCTGATTGTCTTATAAACACGATGAACCATTGTTGGAAGATGTACCATATTTAGGGTTGTATGGCTCTTCCTAACCTTAGAATATTGGTATTTGTGGTAGATGATTAGGATGATTTAAAGCTTCATCAATTTGATCAAACCAATATTTATTTTCAAAAAATTAACATGCCTTCTTAAAACAAACTTCTTGGTGACTGGATTGTAAGTTCAATGAGCCTTTGATTGTTCACTATAACCTACAAAAATACATCTTTCACTCCTATCATCAATATTCTTTCTTAGCTACTCAAGAACATGTGTAAATTCTACAAATCCAAAAATTCTATAGTGAGATAAATTCACCTTCTTACAATCTCATTCTTCTTGGGGTACTCTATCTAGGATATTGGTTGTTGGACATATATTGAGAAAATAGACTGTAGTAGAAACTACTTCAGCCCAATAGTCATTGGACAACATCTTCTCACGAAGCATACATTTGGCCATATTCATGATTAACTAAATTTTCCTTTTCTTTACTCCATTCTGTTGCCGAGTATATCTTTTTTCGTTCTACATGATGCTTCCTTGTTATTGACCAAAAAAATTGATTTCATTAAAATTGTATTCTCCCCCTATGTATGACCTGAGAACTTTTAAAGGCCTTCCAATCTAATTTTCTTCTTCTCCTTTGAACTCTTTCAATATCAAGAAAGTATTAGATTTATTTTTGAGAAAATAAACCCATGTCTTCTTTCTATAATCATCAATATAAGTTACAAAATAAAGACTACCATCAATAGACTATGTTTGCATGGGGCCACATATTTCTATATGGACTAGTTCGAAAGGACATTTTTCTCTAGTGAAAGATGTCAGAAAGCTATCTCTTTTAAGCTTTGCTAGAATACATATTTCATAGATACAATATTTTTCACTCAAAACATGGAAACCAATGACTATAAAATATTTCTGAAGCATAAATAGTCTCTTTACAAGAATATGCTCATACGTAAAATGCCATAACTACAAATAATTTATTTTTGACACATTGTGTGCAAATACTATGAAATATTTTCACTTCTAAAAACGAAAGGAAACATCATATTCTTGGTATTTTAAATCTTTGTTATCAATACTCTATTGGGAGGTTTATTACATATATAACATGTGTTCCCTTATAACATTTCATCATAATCATGTTCCATCACTTTACCTACTCTCATGAGATTATTCTTCATATGTGGAACATAATACACATTACGTGTATCTTTTTGTTATTATGTTTGGCAAGGGCATAGATAGTACCTTTCCCTTCAACTTTAATATGGCAACTATATCCAAAAGTAATTTCAGATTTTATGGAAGAATCAATGCAAGAAGGTAGATGTCTTTTACTTGTCATATGCTTATTGCAACTATTTTCTAGCAACCAAATGTCCTTGTGGTTACTGTCTTCAGAAAGATCGTAGGAAAGAAACATTGTTTTAGAGAAATATCCTTCATTGTTGGAGAGATGGACATTGCTTCTTTCCTAATCTGACTATTTCTTTCTTCATTCATGTTCATAATTCCTAAATTTCTTACAGTAATAAAATTGGACATTATATTTGTTCCATGTTCTTCTTCTCTGTGATTGGTTTTGTGTATGTCTCCATTGCTCTATTGCATGAGGATATTTTGATTTGCCTGTGTCTCGACCTCTCCCTAGCTTGCTTCTATCTCTATATCCTCTACCTCTCCCTCTTCCAAAAGATTCTTTTGATTTGGAAGCCTATTCCATGGGATATTCTATTAGGTTAGGTCATGTTTCGTGTGCGTGAAGTGATCTAGTCAATTATTCTACTAAGAAAGTTCTAAAATATTTGGATTCTAGAATGGTTGTTACAATCATATCATATTTCTTGGGCATAATTCAAATTACTTTTTAAGCTATATTCTAATCTGTAATGTTTTCACCATTAAGTTTGATTTGATTGATGATGCCCATGACTCTATTAATAAATAGGTCAT
Source organism: Pinus taeda (assembly GCA_000404065.3). Taxonomy (NCBI): domain Eukaryota; kingdom Viridiplantae; phylum Streptophyta; class Pinopsida; order Pinales; family Pinaceae; genus Pinus; species Pinus taeda. The sequence goes on along the minus strand of APFE030392177.1, from coordinate 7,935 downwards.
CATTGTATGCTCCATTCATCTTCTGGATTTCCAACTAGCTCTCAATGTCTACGACTTAATAGTCTCCAATGTATCATTGTGTTGGTACACAACTTTTAAAATATCCTAGGCTTCTTTTTTTGTTGATGCATATATTACCTCGTCGAAGATAGAGTCATCAACTAAGTTCTCTATCCAACATTTGGTTGTGTGTTCTTTCTTTCTTAGTTTTGTAGTGACATTCATCTATTTATTTTCCTTTTTTCTAATGCTTGTTGGCTCAGCTGTACATAATCGTTCTATAGGGTATCCCAATAATCTTGTGCTTGCAGAAAAGTCTGCATCTGTAAAGACTAAAATTCATAAATTTTCCAAGCAAGTTCGAGGTTTATGCAGAAACACTAGAATAAACCTTCTTTTTAATGTAGATTTGTGGGCCTTTTTTTACAATCTCCTTTTAAAGGCTACAAAAAAAAATTCCTTAAAAAAATGGTCTTCTTCTTTTAAAAAAAACTTTAATGAAAACATTTTTTTTTTTTTTTCAATATCAAAATCCTCTTCAATAGTTAACTTATATAATAGTCGCTCTAGTTTAAAAAAAAAGAACTTCTTTTGAAAAAAAAAAAATTAGAACAAGAAACATGACTTTCGAATATCCAAGGAAAGGCTTCAATATGTAGAAGGCTCACACTAATAGATAAAATTTGATGACACACACTAATTCTTTATATTCACATCAAATAAGGTTACATATAAATACATTTAGTGCTGTCTCAAGATAGGTAAGCTATCTTGGACACACAATCACTTGGTTGAGAGAATATCTCAACCACACACTAATCTAGGAAACAACAACTCCTGAATGTTAGGATCACACTCCTTTACATAGTAAGAGCCACAGCCACAACTTAGAAAAGTAGAAATTAGATTTCAAGGTTTCCCCCTTAACGACTACTTGTCTCAATCTCAATATTAAAAGTCTAGTTGTGGTTAAAAATTACAAAATGGTATGTCAATGTCCATATAAGGCAACAGCCATCCACCAGAATTCGTGGGTTCCCAACCACTCTAACTGCTAGTCTACTAGGATGTCCTTCATAGCAATCATTCTATCAACAATTATCTGCATATATGTACATGTACCTGCAAATCCCCCTCCATCATCATAATCATAGGTTTTATCGGATTACACATAACCATGCTATGGGTGTTATTAGATTACCCTCTACCATGCCCACAAAGGCTCTCATCCACCAAGGCTCAACACAACTACCAAGGCTTAACTCAGTCATCAAGGCTCATAATCTTGCCACGAAGGCTCACCACAAACCCAAGTAAAACAAGCCCAAGGTTTTCTTGCCTGACCCTTAACCATGCTAAGGTTTTTGTCGATTGACCGTAAACCATGCCTATAGGAATCTCTGTCCACTTCACTCTCACATGCGGTTTCTGACTTACAACAAACCAACACTACAAAGTGGTTTATGACTTACCACAAACTTGCAATTACAAAGGGGTTTTAAGATTACCATGAACTTCATGGGGACACACATGCCTCAAGAGGCTTACATTACACACGCAAACTCTTGGACTTACCAGGTACATACTTTACAAAGACCATTGCAAAACATCCTACACTTGCTTACTAATAAGTGTGTGTGACACATAATACACCATGACCATGACTCTATTCCACAATCCCACACAAACTTTAACTTATTTCTCCATCATAATCGATCTTTCTTCTCCTTTGCCTCATTTTTTGAAATTGTTCACATCATGGGCATCTTTGTCTCTGATAATTAAATCTTGGAACTCCTTGATTAACCTATCATTGGTTAGAGTAGCCAATTATAACAAAAAGTAACTTCATATTGAGGTGGCTAATCTGAATATGTATATTAATTTTAATTTCAAGATACTTTCACCATAAAAATATCATTTACCCAAGCATGTAAAAATAACCATACTTTGAAACAAACAATTTAATTTATACCAGCTCGCTACAAACAAAAATATGAGGAAGAGCATGTTATAATCCAAATAGCCCATTAACTCTTTCACTCAAAACAATGCCCTAAAACCACATCACTTGCTTCACACTACACTTTCGCTAGTGAGGAATACGCACAACCGACTATCCAGAAATTGATGTAGGCTTACAACAACAAAATCCAAAAAATATTAAATATAAGGGAAGGTGTGGTAACGTCAGTATTTTGGATCACAAAGTTGGACAAAAGCATTCACCCCACCTATTCAACTAGAAAATTAGAAACAAATTATGGATCAATCAGAGAGAATGAGTGAAGTATTTGAAGGACACAGCAACATGTTTCAATCTAGCAAGAAAATCTATTCCCAAACAGAAGTAAGTAGCGCTATCCCTAGATCAAAGTTCGACAATACACATGGTGCTGGTAATTTCCTTTCTTAAATGTTATGTGAAATGACATGGACCCCCCCATTTGGGCATGTTCAGGTGCAATATCCAATTCCATTTCATCATCCTCGTACTTAGAACCTATACAGTGTGATGAAAAACTAAGACCACAATGGAGTATGATAATAGCCCATTGTTGATATCCCTTGAGGCAATCCATCAGAATATTTTCAGAGCATTATTAGATATTTTTCAATTTAAAAAAAATTAGAATGCCCAAAAAAAAAAATCAAAATTCCTAACTTAACAAATCAGTGGCCTCCTCAGCACAATTCGACACACCGTCAAATCTCTATCGTTCCTTACTTGCTCGAACAAGTTGCCCATTAAATTATGAAAAAAATAGTTGTTTTCCCTCTATTGTAGTTCAAGCTTAACAACCTTCTCCACACAGGATGCACACTCTTCGCAATCATATCGCAACTCTTCACTTCTCTCCATGCCTGATGACTCGATCTTGTAGCGTTTCCATGCACTCTCCAACCACATAACTTTGCCCGATGACTCGATCCTTTGGATTTTCCATGCTCTCTCCAGTGTCCTTGATTAATAGCTGGGTTGACGAGACTTCCAAATTCGTAGAATCACAGTCAATAGAAAACTTTGAAAATTTTGCAAACACTAGTCCACACTTCGCCAAGCTCGGCCTGAATGAATGGACAAATAAAAAACTAAAACAATACAGATTTCCAATTTATTTTCCCTTTGCCTAGTAGGGGACAAGGCAGTATGCCCTTACAGTGATACCAAGATAAAATTTAATGTTGCACACTAATATCTATATTCATATAGAATAAAGTTAAATATAAATACATTTAGTGCTGTCTCAAGATAGTTAGACTATCATGGACACAGAATCACTTGGTTGAGAGAATATCCCAACCACACACCAAGCTGAGAAACAACAACCTCTAAACAATAGGAATACACTCGTTTAGATAGTAAGAGTCACAACTGAGATAGATAGGAATTAAATTTTCAAGTACTGAGTGATAGGGCCTGATAGTCTCCAAAATTTCACAGTTTCGTAAGTTTTTCCTTTTTCTGCAGCAATTTATCTTCTTTAAAAGTGCGAAGGAATGATGATGTTGGACATTCTTTTGGCTTTCGTTCTCGAGCTCCTCACAACCTCCATTATCTTTTTGTGAGATTAGATTGGTTCCAAAGTGAAAAACATACCCTGGAGTGCTTTTGTGATCATATAAATTGCCTCCATAATCATTGCTTGTATAACCTGAAAGTTAGCAATTTTTTGAATGTGTGTAGAACAAGCCATAGTCAAGCATTCCTACATCATACCTTAAGATATTTTTTGTGACTTTCCAATGAGAAATATTTCATGATTTCATAAGCTTGGAGACAAAACTAGCTACAAACAGGATATCGAGTTCAGTTGAAGTGAGATACAACAAACTGCCTACTAGACTTTTATACAATGTGGAATCTATTATGGTGTTACATCTTGTTTGCTCAAATTGGTACCTAGAGAAATTGGACTATCAGCTAGTTTGCAATTGGTCATTCTAAAATTTTAGAACATGTCAGTGGCATATTTTTATTGACAAACAAAAATTCCATTAGAATATTTGAATGTTTTCTTCAACCTATACACCTTATTCTCCTATAATAACCCTCCATTTTTGTAACCTTATCTTGGTTAGATTGAATTACAATAGAGAGAGTAGTGGAAAATCCATGAAAAATATCATAATACCTATGTAAATGAACATTTTATTAAATTAATGGAATGTAAGTACTGGGAAAGAGACACCTAGAAAAAGATATTCTTTCCAAAGAAGTGTAACGAAATATCTCATTAGAAAATTGATTGGAATTTCTTTCATGACAAGAATTCTAGATGAAATTATAGATAAACTTAATGGATGGGAGAGAAAAACCAATTAAGTTTCTTAGCTGGGGAATGATGCTAAGCTTGGATAAAGCATAAAAGCATCATGGGAGAGAGAGGCGAGATTTTATGGAAAAGCATAGGCAAGTGGATAGAAGGTCCACAAAACCGGGATGCCGCTAAAGGAGAATTTGTCATTAAAGAACGATATTAAATATCTATTGAATGGATCAACTAGTGGAGTTGATTCTCTTGCAATTTTATCTCAGCTCCAGGGCAAACTAGAGGAACTCATTTCACGGTTGGGTGGTGAAACCAATCATATATTCCCAAGTGAATTTTTAACAGTATATCTGGTGAGAATGTCTATGATGTATGTGTTCATTTTTGAATTAGTATATTATTGATGTATTATTTAAAATTCTTGTTAATTTTAATTTATTGATTGTAGTATATTACTCTTGTGGCAATTTGGTAAAGAATTTGTAAATTTCAATCGTTAACTTTACTTCCAAGGCCTGTAAAACTTGGAAGTTACAATAGATCAAGTGATGTATAAGATATTGAAATGAAGAAATAAATAAGTCACATATTCGAAAGGAAGAGGAAGTCAGGATTGTATTATAGGAGGAAACCCTTTAAAACACCGATTACAACATGATATTAATAATAACTGATTGAACAGGAAAACTAGAATACATAATTTAACTGAGAGATCATTTAACGATCTATGCAAAATTCATTTTTCTATTACCTGACTACATAAAGAATTTATCTTACTTTTAGATGGTATGATGGTACTGAGCCTGTGACGATGATTCTAAATTTTTCCATCTCCAAAGCCTAGAAAATAAAACTAATTAGGTACGACATTTTAATCAATAGGCAGTGCAAGCAAAAACTCTAGTTCGGCCATGTATACTTTGCACCATGGGGAAAGTGAATTAAGATAATATCAAAACCATACAGATGGTTTAGCGACGCTGGCATGGTGCCATACCTCTTGAAAATGATTGCGAAGAGTCAAAATTATCTGTGAAAAGAAAGAAGCCAAATACTGGAATATGCAATCAAAAACTAAGTTGTGTAACTCTACCATGAGAAGTCAGAGTATTACCTAACATAAATTTGGTTATTAAAAAAAACTCTAAAAAAAATAACCCTGGAATGGTTAGGACTTACGAAAGGAGGGACTGTGAATAAAAGAGTAAGTGCGCTTTCCTAGTCCATGGCAATATATTACGAAAAAATTGAAGGCGTGAAGACATAGGATGAGGGTTTCTTCCAGAATGAAAATTAGAATATAGGTTCTCACCCATTTCATGCAAACATTTCTCTAAGAAGGGTGGTGATGACCCCAATCCAAGTTTACAAAACACACCAAGGGACTAGGAGAATTTAGGATTAAACCCCAACAATTATAACTGCTAGATAAAGGCAAATTAGAAGAGTGCCTTGTGACCACCAAAAACAAAGGGAAACTATGAATATAAGATACTGAATTAAGCTCTAAAGAAACTTGTAGGGTAAAAGAAGAAAAAACACCAATTCCAAATCTAAATTAGGTAATAATATTTCAAAAGATATAGTTGTAGAAGTATTAGCGCTAAGCATACAATTTGTCGATACAACATTAACAAGAAAATGATAATGCCAAGAAATTACTTGGAGATGACAAATGTTTTTGGAATGGTCATTACTCTGAAAAGGAAAGCCATTGAGTTATTTTGTAATCGGGAAACTTTGGTTCCAAAGCCTAGAAAATAAAACTAATTAGGTATGAAATTTTAATCAATAGGCAGTGCAAGCAAAAACTCTAGTTCGGCCATGTATACTTTGCACCATGGGGAAAGTGAATTAGGATAATATCGAAACCATACGGATGGTTTAGCAATGCTCGCATGGTACCATACCTCTTGAAAATGATTGCGAAGAGTCAAAATTATCCGTGAAAAGAAAGAAGCCAAATACTGGAATATGCAATCAAAAATCAAGTTGTATAACTCTACGATGAGAAGCCAGAGTATTACCTAACATACATTTGGTTATTAAAAAAAAACTATGAAAAAAATAACCCTGGAATGTTTAGGACTTACAAAAGGAGGGACTATGAATCAAAGAGTAAGTGCGCTTTCCTAGTCCATGGCAATATATTACAAAAAAATTAAAGGCCTGAAGGCATAGGATGAGGGTTGCTTCTAGAATGAAAATTAGAACATAAGTTCTCACCCATTTCATGCACACATTTCTCTAAGAAGGGTGGTGATGACCCCAATCCAAGTTTACAAAACACACCAAGGGACTCGGAGAATTTAGGATTAAACCCCAACAATTATAACTGCTAGATAAAGGAAAATTAGAAGAGTGCCTTGTCACCACCAAAACCAAAGGGAAACTATGAATATAAGATACTGAATTAATCTCTAAAGAAACTTGTAGGGTAAAAGAAGAAAAAACACCAATTCCAAATCTAAATTAGGTCATAATATTTCAAAAGATATAGTTGTATAAGTATTAGCACTAAGCATAAAATTTACAGATACAACATTAACAAGAAAATGATAATGTCAAGAAATTACTTGGAGATGAAAAACGTTTTTGGAATGGTCATTACTCCGAAAAGGAAAGCCATTGAGTTATTTGATAATGGGGAAACTTTGGTTCCAAAGCCTAGAATATAAAACTAATTAGGTACGAAATTTTAATCAATAGGTAGTGCAAGCAAAAACTATAGTTTGGCCATGTATACTTTGCACCATGGGGATAGTGAATTAGGATAATAGCGAAACCATACGGATGGTTTAGTGACGCTGGCATGGTACCATACCTCTTGAAAATGATTGCGAAGAGTGAAAATTATGTGTGAAAAGAAAGAAGCCAAATACTGGAATATGCAATAAAAAATCAAGTTGTATAACTCTACCATGAGAAGCTAGAGTATTACCTAACATAAATTTGGTTATTAAAAAAAAAACTATGAAAAAAATAACCCTGGAATGGTTAGGACTTACGAACGGAGGGTGTTGGGACTCATAAATGTCATCTTTCAACATTTATCTTTTCCATGATTCAGCATCAGCAGTTTAGATTCCTTCATTTCCCAGCATCCAGTCACATTTTCCTGATCCAGCAACAGCAGCAGCTACATTCCTATTGCATACTTCATCATTCTTGGGTAAGTAGAGGTATGTTGTTTTCTCATCATTAATCATGCAATTCCTTGTATGCTAACTTGAATATTTTGTAAAATTCCCTCACCATGCTACATTTCCTTTCATGAACGATGTCAAGTTGCATGAGGACATGCAACCAATTCAGTTGGGGGGGAAGAACTATATTCACTACATATTCACTTCCATGATTCCATTTCTTCACCACTATCACTCCATTTACCATTCACCAACATTTATTTTCCAATGATACTTTGTTGCACTTTGCTTCCTACGCAATATTGGCATGCTTCTTTAATATTACAAAAGGGCTTTCTTATGCACATTGATAGCTTATGATTTCCAGTGAGTGTTTACATTATTATTGAAGAAAAGAGAACAAAAAACAAAATGAATGTTGTTAACACAAGAACCAATATTCTTTGTATTCATGGTTGTCACACAAGAACCAACCATAAGAAAATGTAAATTGTTACTTATGTTTTTCACATATC